>APFE031659275.1:21113-83370 GCA_000404065.3 Pinus taeda
TCATTTGTGTAATGTAAAGGAGGTTGCCCCCTCAAAGAGGCTGAATTATAAGGCGTTGATCTCTCTTTTCTATCTTTTTGTGAGCTGGTTTCATAACAGATTTGGTCTCAAACTCATGGTCTCAATCGGTGGATGGAAACTTGATTTCTATTTGGGAAACAAAAATCAAACGCCTTAAAGCTGAATTTCGAAAATGGCTCAAGGATAAAAAATTGGAAAGGCAGTATCATATAAGGGACATGGAGAAACAAATAGCATCTATTCAGGAAAAAATAGGGATTGCCCCAGTCACTTAGGCAGAGTTCCAAAAAGAAGTCCAAACCTTTAAGGCACTCTACACACTCCTCAGAAGAGAAGAAAAGTATTGGCAACTAAAATAAAGAAATACTTGGCTTTCAGCCAGGGATCAGAACACCAAATTCTTTTATATGCACACAAAATTTAGATAAAGTGAAAACAACATCTCCTAAGTTCAGCACAGGGGGAAAACCATCTCAGAGTTGGAGGACATCAAGGATTGTGCAATCCAACACTTCAAGGCTCTATATCAAGAGGACTTCCTGGTTGACCAAGAAAGTGAGGAGTATATGTTAGAGCATGTTCCCTCCCTTGTCTCTAAGTCAATGTATGCTCTCCTTAGTACCCCTCTGTCCACTGAAGAGATTAGAACTATAATTTTCTCCTTTCTTCTAGACAAAGCCTTGGTTCTAGACGGTTTCATAACCAATTTTTATCATCACTTCTGGGACTTGATAAACAAATATATGAGAATGATAGGATATTCCTTCAAATTATTCATCATGGGTGGAGGCATCAACTCTTCCTTCTTAGCCTTAATCCCCAAAGAATCAAACTCCTCCTCCTTTTCCATATTCCGCCCTATATCTCTTTGTGATGTCTCTTATAAGATCATCTTGAAGCTCCTTGCCTCCAGGCTAAAAAAAATCCTTCCCCATTTGATCTCTGGAAATCAGGGTGGCTTTGTTTCAGGAAGGAAAATATTTGACAATATAGATATGATTCGGGAATTTATTGACTCGAGTTGGAAAAGAGGGGATCATGGGATGGTAATTAAGCTCGACATGCAAAATGCTTTTGACAGGGTAAGGCACAACCTTCTCTAAAGGTACTGAATAAAATGGGGTTCGATGCAACCTTTATAAAATGGATTGCACTGTCCATTTTGTCCACATGGATTGCCCATATGGTCAATGGAAGAGTGGCAGGATTCTTCAAAGCATATAGAGGATTAAGGTAGGGTTGTTCTCTCTCTCCCTTCTTTTAAATCTTGATGGAATATTTTCTGAGTAAGAGACTAGAACATGAAAGAGAATCCTCTAGATTGCCAGGTATCATATTCAAGTCGGGGATCAAAAGCATCAATCACGATCAGTTTGCAGATGACACCATCTTATTAGGAGGGGCCTCTGTGGTAATTTTTAAGCGATTTAAATCTAATATGGAAATTTTTCTTAGGGCCTTTAGAGGGGCCAGAAATGATATTAAAAGCCACATATTCACTTGGAATATCATGCCACAGAAAGCTAAGAAGATAGAAGAGATTTTGGGTTTCAAGACTGTCCGAGACTAGAAGGACTTCAAATACGTTGGTATTCCAAGATACTTAAGGAGAACAACTCCCAAATCCTGGAAAAGTGTCTTGGATAAATGAAAAAACAAAATAGTGAATTGGGGAGGGATATGGCTAAATAGTGTAGGCATGACCATATTGGTGAAATCGGTCTATTGGCCATTCCACTGTATCAGTCCTCCACTCTCTAGGTCCCTAAGTATGTTATACATAAACTTGGTATATAAATTAAGAAATTATTATGGCAGGGAGGGTAGTGGGAAAATAAAAAATACCACTTAGTGAACTGGAAGACTATAAGAGTGCCAAAACAGCATGGGGGGCTAGGAAATTGTGACCCCACATTGGTCAATATTGCTGTGAGCGCTAAGCTTTATTGGAATCTTAAGACTCAACCAGACTGGTGGTGGGTTCAGGTTATGAGAGCTAAACATATGCATCAATATAATAGCAAAGGGACTCACAATGACTTAATCCAAGGCTCTCCTATTTGGAAGCACCTTTAATCCTCCTTGTCTCTCATCTTGAACAATCTCAACAAAATCCCGGGGAATGGAAGCACAATTAACATTTGGGCAGACCCGATCTTGGATCACCCCCGTTTAGGTTTGGACCCTTCAATTTCCCCTCTAAAGGACCACTTATCGCAGGTTGTCATCGTTTTCTTGGGTCAGGTCTTAGTTGGAATAGGCAGGGCCTCTAGACAAGATGGAAGTTGGAAGACATCTCAACACATTTGGCCCCATTATTGGGTATTTTGAAACTTAAATTAAGTGGTTGTTTCCCCATTTCTCAATCTACCATAAACCCGTGTGGATGGAAGATTTCCTCCTACTCAGTCAAGGAAGGCTACTCTCAACTTCTCTTTAGTGTGCAAATCCCACCAAAATATATGGTACGGAACAAAATCTGAAGCACAAATGCACTTCCCAAGGTTAAATTTTTATGTTGGTTTCTCTCTCGTAAAAGAACTCTCACTGCAGAGAACCTCCAAAATAGGGGAATTGTAGGACCTTCCATGTGTCCCCTTTGTGAGAACTCAGAGGAAATCATTTCCCATCTCTTTCTCTTGTGCCCGTGCTTCAGATCCATTTGGTCCCTAACTCTTGGTCCCCTTTTCCTTAGAACTAGGTGGTTTTCTAATCTTAACTCCTTCTTTGGCCCAAATTCTATGCAGGTTTCCTTCAGGCCAAAATCTCCTTTAAATAAATCTAGAGCCCACTCCCTAAATATGTTTGTTGGCATATTTGGTTATCTCAAAATAGGGAGATCTTTCATTTATCATGTCCTCCAACTAGGATCACTTCCCTAAAAGCTCTCTTGTCCTGTTTTAAGTTCCTCCATCCTTTTGTCGATCCTTATGTTGATCCAGTAGAATTGACCTGGTTCAAGCCTTAGACCATGCCCACCCCTTCCCCTCCCCTTGTCAACTATCCTTGTCCTTTCTCTCTTTGGACTCTCCACCTTACTCCAAACAAGTTTGTTGAATGGAAGTAGAAGTCTCAATCCTGGATTCTCCAGTTTGACAGTGCCTAAAAAAGAAACCCAAGGGTGGTAGGAGGGGGAGGGATTCTCTCTAATCCCAAAGGAATAGTTATCGAACAGTATGCCTGGGGCTTGTGAAAGAAGTCCAATAACTAAGCTGAAGCTTATGGCATCTATCTAGGGCTCCTTTTGGCCCACTAAAGGGGGAGTTACAAATGTCACAATTTTGGGAGATTCCTTCATGGTCATAAAGCACAGGTGCTCCAACTCTCCTTCCCAAAACAACAAGTTAAATCAACTGCTTTAGCTAGCTCATGGAATTCTCCTTTTCTTTGTGAACTTTCAATTTTACCATATTTCAAGAGAAGTAAACTCTGAGGCATATTTACAAGCTAACAAGGATTGCCAATTCATTGAAGGGAAAATGATTGTCAATGGAACCTATGGTTTTTTACCCATCCATTAGTTTCATTATGAAAGTTTCTCTTATATCCCCCTCTGCCCTCACCCCCACCCCCCCACCAAGTCTTTTGTTATAATTGTGCATTTAGAATTTAACCCCTCCTCTATACCATACACCCCCACCATGGTCCCACCAATTCCCCCCCACCGACTCCAGTGGACTCTCGCCTCCAACACCTGACAATGTTTGAGGGCTCATATTGTATTTCCCTCTACGTGAGGTGATATGAATGTAGGCCAAGTGACGTCTCCTATGATGAAGGACCCAATAAGCATGGGAGTTCTCTTATCTGTCTCTAATATTGTGGTTTCTTACAAGTATTTTCAAGCATTCCCCATGTGAGGTTCCTCTACGAGCGAGCCGCATTTAGTCCTCCTGGTTCAGATCAGATATCTCAACTGCTCGAAGGCAATGATGTATGAAGTGAGGGCCAATTTGGGTTACAGATTAATCATGGAGCCACCATGGGATCCTGGGGGCAGGCAACCCACCCCTCCGTATCGCACAAAGCTCCTATATGGCTCATTCTATATAATGTGGAGGTTCAAATTGAATTTCTTTATACCATTGGAGCACAACAGGCCAAGCAGGAAATTTGACAAAGTTTGGCTCCTTCTAGGAGGCCTGGGTAGTCCCTAATTGGTCAGGACTATTTCACAGGACTCTGCGCTAGAATTGGATTGGGGTTATTCATCTACCCATCCTTGGGTTTCGCTACATTTGGTGAAGCTTTCTCGGTTTGTCTTGGCTTGTCACACAATTGGTGAAGTTGTCAAAAGCTGGTTAGCAGCATTCCATAGGTCCTCTACAATGGTGTCAGGTTCTTAGGGCTTTCGTCATCCCAACTTGGGAAGGGTGGCAAGGGACCGCTCCCATGATTGGGTCAAGGTCAGGACATGCCCACCCTTAGTCAACTTCTCTCCACCAGACTATGAAAGGTGTGTTATTGAGCATATAAAATTGCAGGCAAACATTTTTTATTTGCAGGTGCTTCTACAACAACAAAGGGAGTCAACCACTGAGAATCAAGAAATGATCATGGAAAATAGCAACCAAATTGCACACCTAGAAGATGAGGTCAGGGCTCTCAGAAGCATGCTCAAAGATCTACAAATCCAATTCTCCAAGTAGAATTCTCCATTGGCAGAGGAAAACACAGGCCTCAAGCTTAACCACCCTGCTGTTCCTGAGGACTAGTCTGTGTTTTTCATGTTTGGTTTCTGATGTATCTATCTCTTATCACATTTCTATCGAGTATACACTAGTAGAATAATAGGATTTCTCTTTAGTTTTTAAGTTTTGTTGGATAATGGGCCTAGTTTGATAGCCTCCATATGCAAAACATGAAGCCCATTGATGTAATGAAACTATAAATTTATCGAGTACATGTTGTGTTCGGGTGCAAAATTAATACAAATAGTACTCTTTGGTGTTAAAAGAAAGAAAGAAAGAAAGATGAATTAATATGGTCTTGAGAGATGAAAGATGAGTTAATGTAAACTTATATTATCCCTTTAAACCCTTGAAAGTTGAGTTGTGATTAATTTTCCTTTTTAGAGAAAAAAAAAAAAAAAAACAAACAAACAAACAAACAAACAAAAACAAAAAACATTACAAATATCAACAAAAAAAAATACATTTCGACCAAAAAAAACTTCATGACATTACAAAGAAGAACATGCATAGGGCACAAAATCCATATCTCTTAGCAGAGACTACATAAATACATGAGTAACCGATAGGCCCATCTAGTAACCCAACATCCCAAAATCCTAAAGCCCATTAACAACTCCAATGGGCCAACAGTCAGGCCAAAAAACTTAGATACAAATAGAAATTAGAAAAAATCCACCAAAATAATGAATAGAGCCTAAGTAGCCTTGAGCGACCAAACAAAAAACCTAAGGAATGGGCTACAAACATTTTGAGGCAGGGCGACAAGCCCGACTACAATAAAAACATTTCATGGAAAAACAAAGAAAGCAAAAGCATAACCCATAGTAGAGTATGCACAACGACGATGAATCAAAAAAATGACATGAAAATGGACTCACAGACAATTTGTTTGGAACAAGGCAACAAAACTGAGCCATGAATGAGACCTGCATTTGGAGGTGACAACAATATAACTAACACCGGGATTGAACATCCAACGCAAGCGGTGATAGATAGTAGGCAGGGTGAGCAGAAGCAACAATGACAAGCACAACACCATGAGACACATAGACCTTCCCCCAATGAGGAAGCAAGCAGCAAGCGCAGGCCGTCGAGATGATGGGAAACTAGGGAAAGAGGGTTACAACAGCTAGGTTTCCAGCCACTGAACCCTCCATACAACAAGGGCATATCTACGATACGGGAGGGTTGAGGATATTCCACAGATTGCATCATACACATATACATCATGCTTCCTGGTGGTGAGTTGAGAGAGAACAAAGTATTTAAGTTCCCCATATTCCTCCCTCAAATTTTATGGTCTAATCTGTAAAGAATTTAGGATTTCAGAGACCTGAAACATCGACTGTCAATGCTCCGCTCGAGGTTATTATAGTTAATGTTTCCGACAAATGACCAGACTGGTTGGATTTGATTTAGATGATTTTGGTGCTAAATAAATATATTTGCATCCATATATTCTATCGAATATTCACGAATCGTATGGAGTGATATAATCTCTATGAATCATGATATTCTCTATGGCTCATCATATAATCTTTGCAGCTCTGATATAATATCTTCTGCTTGTTTGTGCGGTCTTGGACAAAGATTGAACTCTGCAGTGAAGGCATCTTTGTGACATAGGTGAATTTGATATATTTGCGGCTTCTTGATGAATTTAGTCTGCGGCTCCTCAACATAGACTCGGGCCTTGGGTGAATTTTCTTCCACAAATATCATAGGTGAATAAGTTCTATTTACCTCTTCTTTCTTTTCGGGTTAGTTCTACTTGTTAAAATTATGAGTACTTCTCCTTGCATGTCTAACCTTTTATCTAGCAAATGAAGGAAAACTCCCTAGATCTAGAAAATGAAGGAAAACTCCCTAGAGAGTGTTTACTATCATATGATTCTTTAGAAAAGTGAAGAGAAGAAAGAGAAAGGGAACATAAACTAAAATTATCTACAATTCTTACGAAGCATAACCTCAAATTATCTCCAATGCTTAGAGAACATATGCTAGAAATATCCACAAGGCTTAACAAAAGTTATAAAGCATTAGAAAATAAAATGGTAGCATGTAAGACTTAACTCCAAGGAATAAAAATATATGGTGCAAGAAATATAACACAAAAAATAGTTAATGGTTGAAGAAAAATTCACCTTGAGAGACAATATTAAAGAGCTAAAAGAACAACTAAATAATAATTTGACCCTAAATAGCATAAAGAATAAATGAACAAACTAATTTAACTAGATCATGAGCACCATAAAAGAGCCATAAACCTTATAATTGATGGTATAAAAGAGAATAACAATGAGGACACTTTAGAAATAGTAAAATAACAACTAAAAATTAGCTCACAAATTCAAAGAACTTATCTTATAGGAGCAAAAATGGTGGGAAAGATACTCGAGCATAAACATACACTGATCTGAGTTAAGATAAGTTGTAATGACCATAAATTAGATATACTTAGTAAATCTCTAAGCCTAAAAGGGACAAGAATCTTTATAAAAGATGATCATATTCCAAAATACCAAGTTGAACTAAGGGAAGAGGTTCAAAAAGTAAAGTAGACAAGAAAGGAAAGAAAAAGCACAATCGTTAGATATATGAAATCAATTATTAGAGATAGAGACCAAAACAAGAGTGATAAATTGGAATTGGGAACACTCCAAATCCTATTCTAGAATTGTTGTGGTTTTCCATGGCATAAAGGCCCTATACTAAGTTGGATTCTAAGTGATATTGATCTTATCTTCTTAGTTGAAACTTGGGAGCATGATGAATCTAAGGTCCCCCACATAGTTGGATTCATTCTTTGGTTGGATTGGAACGAGAAATTCTCTTGTCATGGTTTTGGTGGAATGGATTTTTATATAAAAATAATATTTCTTCTCCCATTCAACTTCATAAGATTGACCCCCTCAACCAGTGAATTTGGATCGAAATTTATAACTCTAACACCAACATAATTTATCTTACAGATTTTTCTCCTATTAACTCTACCTCTTATAATAAAAACAAATTGGATAAGGACTGCCCCTTCAATAACTTTGAGAACATGATATTCATAGTCTAAGGCATGAAGGTAATACCCTCTTTCTAGGGTACTTCAATGCTAGAACCGCTACTAACAAAGCTACTTTCATAAGTAATAACTCTCACCCTAGTCTCCTTTGGCTAGATGATGACTTTGACTTAACTAGTAAATTCAAAAGAAATTCTGAAGACATAACCAATAACTTATTTCGTACCGAGCTAATCAAGCTTTGTAGCTTTTAAGACTTGATAATTTATAATGGAATTAATAAGTGACCAACCTCTAGCTAAATGACTTGTATTCATGGGCTTGAAAATAATGTTGTAGATTATGCAAATCTGATACCCATGTTCTCAATCGTGTTGTAAATCTTGACCTTCTAACTGACCATACACCTCTAACCTTAACTCTAAGCCTTGACATGCACACCAGTCACATGTAAGAGAATTGTGAGAGTCAAAGACACATTCATTTTGACAAAAGTAAAATGGATCTCTTCTTAAAGGATTTAAAAATGGATTTAGCTTTCTTAACATATAATGATAACATTAATTACATGTACCATAGCTTTACTACAACTCTTTTCACTACCATGAATAAGTTCTCTACTGAGGTGTCTTATAAAAAGAATAATAGAACTTCCAACCCTTGGTATGATAATGATTGTAAAATTGCTAGGAAAGAAATCAGAGATGCTCCTAATGAAAATTGTAAAGATTAAAAAAATAATATGTACAAAACTCTTATCAAAAGGAAGAAAATATTCTATATAAATAAGAGGCAAGGGCATCTTCTTCACCTTTCTAAAGTTGAACCTATAAATTTTTGGAGGAAAATTCTTGTTCGAAATTCAATCCCCTTAAAGAATTGGGATATCTATCCTAAGAATATTTATCATTCCCCTGACGCCATATGCACCATCTTGAACACTCCTATACAGAAGGATATATTTTCTTTGGAAGACATGGAGTTTGGGATTAAGAAACTCACCAATGAGAAAGCTATGGATATTCAAGGGTACCAAGTTGAAAATTTCAAAATGGGAAGGTCTATCCTCGTCCCTCATATACACAAACTCCTCAATTTGGTAGTGAAACAAGGATTTCCTAAGCCTTTGATGCAAAGCCTTATTGTGCCTATCTTTAAAAGTGGGGATGAAAACATTTCCTCTATTTACATGACCATTGTGATTCGGCACATTTTAGCCAAATTGTATGTGCTCATTTTGGAAAAGATTAGCCTTTGGCTTGTAAACCAGGGTAAAAGAGCTAAAAGACAAGTTGGATTTAGGAGACATTGCTTAACTATATACTACCTTGTTACTCATAGGATCATTGCAAAGGAATTTTGTAATAATAAAACTGATCCCTTTTGTTGTTTTTTTTACTTTAGAAAAGCCTTTGACATAGTTCCTAGGGGCAAGCTATGGAAAAGGTTAGAAGAGTTAATGGTTCTTCTCGAGTTGAGGGTTGTTTTGACTAGACTATACAAGAGTGTTATTGCCAAGATTGGTACCCCAAGGGTTGGTTAGAAGAAATTAAATGTAATATCAATGTTAAGCAAGGGTGCCCCTTATCCCATACCCTATTTTTGCATTTAAATTGATAGTATAAAAGAGTCTTTGGAAACTCCAGGATGTGATGGCCCCAAGCTCACTAGTATGGTCATTACTCTTCCCCTTTTTGATGGCGATATCATTCTCCTAGCCAGGAGCTCTGATGATCTCGACAAGTAGCTTAGAATCCTCCAATATTATTACTCCAATATGGGTATGGTGGTTAATACCGACAAGACTAAAGTTATGATAATCAAATATTAAAAGAACAACTATGATAATTTCACTTATGATAATAACTACTTGGAGAAATTTTCTTCATACAAATATCTGGGAATTGACATTCATCATCAAATCAACTGGAATTATAGCATTGGGAAAAGGATAACTGGAGGTTGGAAAGCTTATTATGGGCTTGAAAACAATTGTAAGTCGATAGATCTTTGGGTATGGAGTAAACAATGTTCCTCTTGGAGACCCTCGTTACCCCTATTATTTTATATGTATATGAGGTTTGGGGTTGTAGTCTATCTAGAGAATCATGGAGGAAGATTGAGCCAGTCCAAAAGAAATTTATAACCTACAACCTCAAGATTAAAGGAAATACTTCCTACCCTATCCTATTGATTGAAGATATCCTTTCCCTCACTAAAAGCATGGCTAAGATTAGGTATCTCATGTATAAGAAGAGGCTATACAACATGGAAACCAAGAGGTTCCCCAAAATTGCTTCTATCTCTAGCCAAATCCCCCACCCACTGGCTCAAGTGAGGTTGACATAAGGATGCCCATTCTCAGCTAGACCATTGGGGGGAAATGAGGAGATCAACTTAGAGAATAAGGATAATATTAAAAATATTATTAATTCCAACTTTAAGGATAAGTTGTGAGATGATGACTTAGATGGAAAAGGAAGTTAAGGTGTTATAAGGAGGTGATCAACCCCAATCTTCATAACTAGAATTATCTTTCTATATTGACCAATGCTAAGAAAAAAAGGAACATTTACAAGATAATAACTAATTCTCATGAGCTTCAAAGTGAAACCAGGCATTGGTCAATTCCCAAAACACCTTGAGATGAAAGAGGTTGTCACCTTTGCGATACTAAGAGGGTCGAAGATGAAATCAATTTCTCTTGGATTACTCAGCGCTTACTCACATCCATACATCCATTCTAGTTTCCAAAATACCACACTACCAAACTTTTGTTAGAGAAAAGCTCCAGTATGCAAAATACATGTATGTAAATGAGTGTATATAAGTGATTTTTTATTTTTGAAAATGAATGAATGATATTTATAGTGCCTTTGTGACAGTTGCCTAAATAGGCATTGACTGGCCACAAAGGTGAATGGTCATGTCATTTGACCCTTTAACCCTTCATAACTAATAATTGTTTGTTAAATAAATAAATAATTATTTTATTATTATTATTATTCATTTAGTTAATATTTTATAGATGATTTTATTCATAACATTGCCACCCTCCTAGAAGTGCTTTGTCCTTAAATCATAATAAGCAAGGATTTCTCTAGTTGAACAGATAGCTATGGAATGACGTCTATTTGCTTTTATGAGTTTAACTTTGTTTATGCCTCCTGTGTTGGTGAAGTTCTCGCATGTATTTGCATCTTCTTTGAGGCTGGGAGTGTCAATACCATAAAATTTATAGTATTGGACTTGCCAATTAAACTCCATGAGTTGGTCTTGAAGGTTTGTAGTATAACATCCTAGCTTCGTTAACCATTCTGCACCTAACACTGTCCATTTCTTTGAGCGATAGGGCATAGAGCTTAGTCTGTAGCTTTAGTTCTTGTATTTGGATTGAAACCTTATGATATTCTCCTATTTCCTCAAACCTTTGCCCAATAGCGATAGTCATGGTCAAGTCCTTGATTGGGAACACACAAAGATTATGTTGTTTAGCAAGATCAATATTTATACAATTATGAGTACTTCTAGAATCTACAAGTATATGGACATTTTTGTCTCTTATGATCCCTTTAAGCTCTAGGGTTTTAGGTTGTAATCTCCTTGTCATGTTTGTCAAGGGTGTTGTAAGCTTAGTGTTCTTTCTTCTTGGACACAAATTTATCTGTTTTTGAAGGTGTGGTGGAAAATATTTTATAGTCACTTGTTATTTTTGGTCTTTTGACAATTTGATTTCTTCATCCCGATTTTGCTGGAAACATGAGATTGCAACCAATGATTCTTTTTTTTATGTTTCCTTAGGGTTTGAATCTACATCGTATGTCATAATGATGTATTCATTAGGATTTTGTACTTCTACTTACCTTCCATCTACTATTTTATAGTAGCGTAAGGACATGTCTTCACATTTATGTTCTGGTGTCCAAATCTTTCCCACACTTGTGACAATTGTTTTTCTTCTTTATCCTTTTCTTTGAATCATTAGTTGAAGTGTCTAACTCCTCAAAATTATAAGTATATAATGTATTATTGAGGCATTTGTGTCCTAACAGTCATTTGTCTCCACAATATCTACATTTTTTTTTATCTCTTTCTTACCTAAGTATTGTTGTTGGTTTTCATCTTCCTTGGTGAACGATAGCCTATTGAGCTTGTTTTTTTGTGCAATAAGTCATGTTGCATGTCTAACCTCTTCAATAGTGTTGATCTTGCATAATTTCAATTCAATATATATACAGCCATTTTCTCCACAAATATACATCTTCAATACCTGATCCTTAATGAATCCACTCTGTTGTATCACTAATACTCCCCATTCGTGGTTATAATCACTTACAAAGCCCTTCTGTCTGAGATGTATAAAATTGTTTTATAGTTCATCATTGTCCTCTTCATGAAATATTTTTAGTAATTCTATGGGGAACCCTAGCTAGTGAAAAGAATGAATGTTACACTTGTTCGTCCACTAGAGGAACCGATCATAAGCTTCACCTTCTAAGGTGTTGGAGGCAGTCATAATATTTTCTTTTTCACCTAATGGCGGGTTTTCTCCAAAAAATCCTCCCATCTTGTTGACCCAAACAAATTCTCCTCTGTGATCCTTACTATCATATTTTGGTAGTTCATTCTTAATTCGTTGATGGTGTCTTTCTATAACTTTAATGTAGTATTGGCTACCTGAAAATCATATCTTATGCGAATTTGCAGGTTCATGCTCGTTTCTGTTTTGCAGGATAGACTTTGGTATTTGAAAAGTTTGAATTGTTAGCATGTCCATCATCTCCATTAATTAAGTTGTTCACTATGATTGTTGAGTCTTTTGGTGGTTTCCTAAATTTGTCATCTCTTTGTAGTATTTTCTCCATCATCAACGTCAACTTCTTTTGTTCTTTCTTATACTCTGTTTGCAATTTTTATAAGTTACCAAGATGATATTACACACTATTGACTTTGTCTATATAGCAATTAATGTTAGATTGTAACTCCTAATTTATTTCAATTTTGTGCTTTTTCTTAGCCGAACTCGCTTTTTCTTTTTTCGATTTAATTATATAATTATTAATTAAAATATATAACTATATTTAGGAGTTGTCTATAATGCGACTTTTGGAGATTCTGGTGACGGAATCTGCGGAAGAATGAGGTTAATCTTGATTTTTAGCAGTTAAAATGGTTTTTTAACTGCATATTGGATTCAGTGCCCTGAAAAACCCTAGGAGCCATTTGATTGTGCAAAAACTAGCTATCAATGACTTGGGATCCAATGAATGCTGCTGGATTTTGGCCGGAAAATCCGCCGGAAAGACTTTCAAAAAGTCGCGTTATAGACTACTGCATAATTATATACTAAATTTATAACTATTTTATATATATATGAGATTAATTTTTATAACTATATATATTTATTAATGAGTTATGAAGGTATATAACTTTACCATCACGAAGACCACAAAGGGAAAGGAATACAGGATTGTGACGTCATGTCAGATAGAAGACAAACATGGGCAACTGACAAGATTATGGCAACCCAACAAAGTTACAACACGGTAGGCGACGCGGGAGGAAGCTCAAACTAGACATAGAGAAGGGGGAAACAATGTCGCATTTGGGGCACAATGTTTTAGGAGTAAAAATATGGGCGAAGATGAGTGACGACAGTGGACCGAAAATCAGTGTGGGCCATTTGTGTTGCAGTGGTTTGACTAGTGGAACAGGGTTTTACACAGAAATGACAACGACGTGGATAAGAGAAATAATGGTGGAATTTAAGAATGGTGGCATCGGGGGAGGTGCGAGATAGCAAAGCAGTAGTATGAGAACAAAGTATACGGAGAAGTATATTAATTATTATTATTATTTTAATATTTATTATTATTTATTTAATTAATATTTTATGGATTATTTTATTCATAATACCTCGTTGATTTTTGAAATCATCAAAATTATGGTGATATGAGAACACTCATGTTTTCTTTTTTATCATAGAAATAAAATATTAAAAAATCTCAACTAATCTCTTATTTTCTTAAGGTCCATGTATTATATTGGTCTTGGTGGATGTTAAAAATCATCATCATCATTATAAATTAATAGCGTGTAGTCTAAATAATAGACGGAATGACCTTTTTTCTTAACACTTTTTCTCGTCAATTTGATCCAAAATTTGGTAGAGATTTTTAGAAATCATAAGTTTAAGTTATTTAATCTACAATGATTAGGTGCCTCAGAGTTTTTTAGGGTGTTGAATCCTTTTACGCATTCAAAAGTGCATTTTAAACAATAAGAAATCACAATGTTCCTAAAACGTGTATTGTCGAATTTCGACCCAAAATCCATTTCTTCTATGGTGTAGTCTAACTTATAGATGAAATGACCTTTCTTCACAACAATTTTCTGGTTAATTTTAATCAAAATCAAACACAATTTTAAAAAAAGTTGAGTTTAAGTTCTTTAATCTATAGAATTCATGTGTCACAGGGATTTTCTAGGGTGTTGAATCCATTTATGCATTCAAAAATGCATTTTAAATAACCAAAATCACAATCTTAATTGAGATTGTGTCGCTAGATTCCGGTGATAAGGCCATTTCGTATATAAGTTAGACTACATCTTTCATTTATTAGTTAGACTATGTCAAATTATATGTGTGTGTGTAGGGGGGGGCCAATTGTGCTAGTCTCATACTCACCTGACACCAGGTCGATTCAAACTACTACCACTATAACATCCAGGTTCCTACATATGCCCCTTCCCCTACCGTAGGCACAAGTGAATGGAGGGGATTTGGACCTCAAACCTCCTCGCACATAACACTTCATTTGCACGCCCATATCCATTTGAACTCACTTCAGAAACTAACATTAAAATATAAATATTATTTTTAGACTCATTAAGTTTGTATATGTTAAAATATATATGATAGAAATATGAAGATATCTTTAAATATATAACACCACAAGTAAAGTCACTGAATATCGCCTTGCTAACACTAGAAAATTTGAGTGTGTGTATATATATATATATATATATATATTAATTTAAATATTAGAAAGTATATTAATATTTTAAAGGAGAGAGTAATTTTAAATAAATTTTGAAAAATATTTATGCTCATAAATATGTTTATTTTGGAATAGGGCCTCTAAATTTTTTAATTTAATTATTGATAGTTATTATGTGGATGGTAGGGATTTAACCTCCATAGACTATTGTAAAATATTCTTAGTAGTATACGCAAATCAAAGGTTGAAATTAATTTTCAAAGTAGTTATGTCTTTTTTCCCTTTTAATTAAATTTATTAAATAAAAAATGTCATATGAACAAGTGCCATATAAAATGAGTTATGGTTTTTTGGGGATGTGATATTGATTTGCCACGGTATTGGCCCACAAAACCTATTTATAGATTAAGAATCTCCATAATAAAGTGGAAGTGTGTTGAGAAGTGTAGCAAGAAAGACTCAATTTGGCTTAGCCTTGGTGAAATTGAGAAAATTCGAAATTTCCACATCAACAGACAACTTGGAGGCAATTAACATAGGTGACATGGCTCTTGTCACTCAAATAGTTCAGTAAATTCAAGTTAGAGGGCTTGGAGTTCGAGTATACATGTGTGATTGCTAGTTCACAACAATCAAGTTTAGTTATTTCTAGTTGTACTCAATTAAACTAGTTTTAACAGTTAATAGAACTAGTTGGAGGTTAGTTGTGCAGTGGGATAACAATCTAACTCAGAGATCATTTAGTTAACTGATAAATCAACTAAAAATAGCTCATGCATGCAAGGAATTTGAATATGCTTAGTTGTGGTGGAGATTCCAAGGCATTGTAACATCAATTGTAAACTAGTGATGAGTGTACAGGTGTTGCACGCAATCAATGATCAATCCTTGGGAATTGCACAATCAATTTGGAGGAAATTCCTAAAGAATAGGGGCTAATTTCCTCAAGATTTGAGCAAGGAAATAGGGGCCTTGGTGAGAAAATATTTGGCTAATTTTTTTCCAGAGCTTGTTCATTGATCAGGAGAACAATTGTTATTTTGCAGGTTGATCTTAGAGCTGGAGCTAGCAATTGTAATAGTATCTCAATTCATTTACTAATGAAACAGGCTTGAGGTATTTTTCCCAGTTGGGTTCTCATAGGAATCACTATTTATTTTTTGTTTTACTTATTGCATTTCTATGCATGTTGTTCTTAATTGTGAATTTCATTCCGTAGATCAGTACAATAGAATTGTGTCTCTTGATTTTAGATTAAATTTCTTGAGAATTTGCAACTCTCTCAAACTTATAAATGGTATCAGAGAAAGATTCACATTATAACAAGAATTTTGAAGTTATTCCTCAGGACGTTCTAATTTGTAGCTTCAGTGTACCAGAATTTCTTCTGAGTTGGGAAAAAGTGCTTTCAATGGACAAAGATTAGAGTATACCTTGGAGGGTAGCTCAAATTTCATTTCTTGGAAGGATCACATGGAGGCACAACTTGATGACAATGGATTGCTAGATTATGTTAAGACAAACATTCCAAAAACATGATTAGTTGATGCCCAGAACCTAGCCCAATGGAAGAAAGGTGTAGCCAAGGTGAGGAGAATAATCCTGGAGGGAGCGAAAGACCATATTGTCTCAAATATCCATGCAAAAGATACACCATTTTCCATGTGGAAGGCACTGATTGAGCTATTCGAAAATAACAGTGACCGTAGAAAATTGGCCCCGAAAGACAAACTTCGAAACATTAAGATATAGAAAAATGATAGTATTCTGCAATATCTCACCAAATTTACACAAGTTCGGGATAAGATTGGATGGGTTGGTGTGAATGTTGCAGCAGATGCCTTGGTGATCCTAGCTCTTCTAGTCCTTCCAAAATACTGGAACAACTACCAAGACTCTGTGAATGGAAGGGGAAAATTACTAAATTGGGAACACTTATGGTCTGATTTGGTACAAGAAGAAATCAGGCGAAATACTAGAGATGGAGGTTCATCTAATGGACAAGATGAAGATAATTTTGCATTGGTTGAGAAGGGAAAGAAGAGAAAAGGGAAAAAATCTCAAACCAAACTAGATTCCAGCCGGGGGGGGAGAATGACTTGTCCAAAATAAAATGCTTCAGTGTGATGAATTCGGGCATTATACTAAAAAGTGTCCACACAAAAAGTCTAGCAAGAACTTAAGAGGAGTAGCAGGTGAATAATTGGTTTCACAATTTGAGTTAGACTTCACCTTGATCACATGCACCAAGACTCTCTGAATGGAAGGGGAAAATTACTAAATTGGGAACACTTATGGTCTGATTTGGTACAAGAAGAAATCAGGCGAAATACTAGAGATGGAGGTTCATCCAATGGACAGGATGAAGATAATTTTGCATTGGTTGAGAAGGGAAAGAAGAGAAAAGGGAAAAAATCTAAAACCAAACCAGATTCCAGCCAGGGGGGAGAATGACTTGTCCAAAATAAAATGCTTTACTTGTGATGAATTTGGGCATTATACTAAAAAGTGTCCACACAAAAAGTCTAGCAAGAACTTAAGAGGAGTAGCAGGTGAATAATTGGCTTCACAATTTGAGTTAGACTTCACCCTGATCACATGCATGGCCAACACTGTGATGGGGAGTATGTGGTAATTGGACTCAGGTGCATCGTTCCACATGACAGGGTGTAGAGATTTTTTCAGTTACCTAGAGGTGAAATATCATTAGATGCATTTTGATATTGGGGATGTCGGAAGGTACAATGCTACCAGGATTGGTACAGTAACCTTTAAGAGGGAGTCGAGATCCCCTCTTCACCTCAAAGATGTCATGTTTGTACCAGGACTAAAGAAGAACCTCATCTCTGTAGAAGTTTTGGAATATTGTGGATATGATGTTATTTTCAGTAAAGGGAAAGCCTTTCTAAGACACATAGCTACTAGGTAGGTGAAGATCGAGTTTCATGTGAAGAACCTGTAAAAACTTGACATGGAAGATTGTGCTGAATTAAGTAGTAAAGTAGAGAAAGTGCAGAGTCAAGCTATTGGTGAACTCTGGCACAGAAGACTTGGTCATTTGCACCATGGTGCCCTTAAAATTATGCAACATGATGTTCTCAAGGGTTGTACCTTGGGGAAGTATGTAAAATCCACATTCCATGATCAAAACAACAAAGCAAATGCAGTCTTGGAGAGAGTCCTCTCTGATGTTTATGGGAACTTCTTGACAACCTCCACAACCAAAAATAAATACTATGTTATTTTTATTGATGATTTCACAAGAAAGTGTTGGATCTTCTTCACGTGAAGAAGGATGAGATATTCTCAAAAATTGTAGAATTTAAGGCACTAGTTAAGAAAGCGACCGATAAGAAGGTGAAGGCTCTCATGAGAAAAAATGGAGGTGAGTATGTTTCGAATGACTTCAAGGATTTTTTTGCCTAAGAAGGAATTCGTGTAGAAATTATGTTCTCTACACATCTTGTAGAGAAACTGTAGATTAAACTAAGAATACTTCGGGGAAAGCCTCAGCTAAAAACCCCGATCGTTGTATTATCATACAAGTGGAAATATCTCAGGATTACACAAAGATTTAGCTCACAAGCTATCCAGCTCTTAGTACAATCCCTCACTGTTGCTCATAGACAGAATAGACAACACATATGCCTTCCTTCAGTTCTCCAAGCCTCCTATTTCCTTGTGCAGTTTCTCCTGGGTCCTCCAGCTACAACCTGTGTGATTCTCACCTCACACACAACACTGACCTCTGAAATAATTGTGCAATCCTGAAGGAGTTGATTACTTCTGCATGGATGAGTTTCCTTTACAGGAAAAATCCTCCAACTGATAGTACAATGTCCCTATCTTTAATCTCAACTGGGTCTTTCTCTGAACTGACATGCATGAGTTATTTATGGGAGAATATTCAGTTATCTGGAGAACACTAGTTGCATGCATGCATGCATTAACTGACTGAACTCACAATTAGTTCCTCCAACTGTTTGGAACTAATTTAACTGACTTAACTCAATTAACTGAGCTAAATAATTACAACTCAAATACAACTCATCCTTATCTCCTTAATTATAGGACAACTTCCTCAATCAAAGGGATAACTATTGCATGTCTTCACAAAGACTTCATGTTTGATTTTCACCAACTAATTAACTCAAGATGAATTAATTAATTTTCAAACAACTAGTGAGACTAAATTTGAATTTTAATTCAAGGACAAGTTAAAATTGGAATATATCTCGAAATGCTATTTATAGCAATGCTAACTTTAGCATTTCTATTTTATCATTCCTTGTTGTTGTTTCCAACACTGGTACCTGAAATGTTATTTATAACATTTCTATTTTTAGCATTTCTTGTTGGTATTTTCAACATTCCCTCTCATCAAGAAAGACGTTCAACTTGAACCTGATCCTGAACCTTTGGAATGTTTTGCATGTAACACTTCTCCCTAGTGTTGTTGCTCTAGCAACTCTAGAAACAAAAAAAATATCCAACCTGAATCAGAATGATGCCTCTGTCATCAAAGTCTCTTAATGCTATTGCCTCCGTCGACTAAAAAACTCTGCATTCTGTGTTCTTCAGTATCTAACTGCTCTAGCCTCTATCACTTTGATCTCTGACTGCATCAATCACACTGATTCCTCCTGTTGCATCCGTGTTGTTGTTGGTCCTATCTCCTAGCACTGCATCTGCACTGCACCTCCTCTCATCATGTTGCATCGTGATGCCCACTGCTACATTGCAACTCAATTACTGAGAAGTAAGTAACTGATCTCCCAACTGAATTCCCTGTTGGGCTAGAAACATCCTCTGATGCTGAAGCTTCCTTTGTCACTCCATCTGCATCTGTTTCTACCCACTCAGCGAGTCCTGCTACTCCTCGTCGGGGCTCCCATAGCAAGGTCTAATCAAATAGGCTAAGTACCTCAAGGATCCTACCCCTATTTCAGCCTTCTTGGGACTATCACTTCACATCGCCCCACCTCACACCTGAAGGTATGGTTGCATGTGATCCTTTTGCCCACTTGGCTCGAAATTTCCCCCTACTGGAGGTCTCTACATGAGTGGATTCCTCCACTCAGTCTCCTCTCAGTTTCTCCAGTTGTGGCTACTCCACAACCTCCTGAAGCTGCTTCACCAATTGTGGCTCCTCCACAATTGTCTGAGACTTCTTCTGGTGCTGCATGTTGAGAGGTAATGTACTCTCCCTCTCAACCACCAAGTATCCAACAGTTGCCTTGCTCCTCAAGGCTTTGCATGCATCTTGAACCTCAAGAGCATACAGGTTCTTGACTCGTGAACCGATTTGCTTCACTTGTCTCGTGGTGATGTGTTTAAGGAAAACCTTTCTCTTATTGAAGACAACATCATAGTCTTTGTCCTCCAGCATCACGATCGATACCAAGTTCTTCTTCAGTACTGACACATACTTCACATCTGTCAAGGTAATGCGAGCTCCATGCTCCCTCTGAAAAGAAACCGTGTCCACTCCTGAAACACTATACTTTTCATCATTACCCATATCTATGAGTATCTTGAGGTCTTTCTCCTCCAAGGTACTAAACAGACTCTTATCGCCGGTCATGTGGAATGAGGCTCCACTGTCAAGAAACCAACCACAACCCATCATCAATGAAACCATGCATGCGAAGAGGGTAAAGTCCATTTCGAACTAAGAGGCTAATGCCTCACCTTCTGATCCTTTCGAGGATCCCTTCTTGGATTTCTTCAATGGGCAATTAGTTGCATAATGTCCCATCTTGTGAATTCGGTTTGCACCTGCAACCCCGAACTTCAAACTTTGAACTCTTCTCAGTAAACTGTTGACAGCTATAATAACCTTTGCTCTGATACCATGTAGAAATTTTTCTACAAAACCTCGCTCTGATACCATGTAGAAATTCTACTCTCTACACATCTTGTAGAGAGATTGTAGATTAAATTGATTATGCAATGTACTAAAGCAAAATATTTAATCTACTTCTACAATCAAACTTGTGGAAGCTCAATAGATTTGAGCAAGGTCAAGTGGAACACATATGACAGATGAAGAAGAAATCAATCACACATGAACACAGAAGAATACTCTGGGGAAAGCCTCAGCTAAAAACCCCGATCTTTATATTATCATACAAGTGGAAATATCTCAGGATTACATAAAGCTTTAGCTCACAAGCTATCCAGCTCTCAGTACAATCCCTCACTACTGCTCATAAACGAAATAGATAACACATATGCCTTCCTTCAGTTCTCCAAGCCTCCTATTTCCTTGCACAGTTTCTCCTGGGTCCTCCAGCTACAAACTGTGTGAGTCTCACCTCACACACAACACTGACCTCTGAAATAACTGCGCAATCCTGAAGGAGTTGATTCCTTCTGCATGGATGAGTTTCCTTTATAGGAAAAATCCTCCAACTGGTAGTACAATGTCCATGTCTTTAATCTCAACTGGGTCTTTCTCTGAACTGACATGCATGAATTATTTATGAGAGAATATTCAGTTATCTAGAGAACACTAGTTATCCATCAGTGTATTCTTGGCCATGAGATACTTTGTGTTTGACTTGGTAGACTCTGTGAAGGCCAAGTTGGATGCAACAATGGCCTCTTTATTTCTCCTGGTATCCGTTATAATCACCCTTTCTCTAATGAATGCAGGAGATGTAATAACGTCCCGAGAATGTTTCTTTCTTGATTGTACAATCTTCTTATGAAGCTCATCGTAAGTTTGATTGTACGTATCCATGACCTACTGAGTGCTCGACATAAGATCAAAATCTTGGTTTAGCGGCTCTGATTTCACCTCCATGTCTTGACTCATAATCAGTTCTTTAATTTCTTGAGAAAATTCCTTTTTCTGAAACTGTTTTCTATCCTCTTCTAGTAGTCGGTTCTGTTGTTGTTCTCCAACATGTTCCTGTGCTGCTTCTTCTTCTTCTATTCTCCGCCTTTATTCTTCTTCTTGTTTCTGCCTTTCTTCTTCCAATATTTTTTTCTCTTGTTCTTCCTTCTGCTTCATCTCTTCTTCCTACTTCCTCTATTTCCTCCTCTTTTCTTCTTCTATGGTTTTTTTCAGGATGATTGGATCTACTTTCATCTTGCGGCTCTGCTCTTCCACTGGACTATGGGCAACTTTCCTATTGCCCTTTTCACGCATTGGGTTGCGCCTTTCTGTTGATTCTTCCTCTAGAGTGACTATTTTCTGGGGATTAACCTATGATGTTCCTGAGAAGCTAACTGATTCGCGGACTTGGAGGCATTGTAACGATTCTTCATCTCTTCCTCCTCGGGCCTGTAAAATGTCATGCTTTGCCATTGGAAATGAACCATCGCACAATGTTCTTTGAAAACATTCCTATGATCATACAGATTAAAGTCCAAATGACCAAATGAAAATTTCTCTATCTCTTTACCTTTGGTATCTGTAACCTTCAAATTCTTGATCTTGTACAGTCCAATTTGTAAAGGAAGAACAAGTCAAGGTGCCTTCTTCTTCTTGTGCAAAACTCTTGATAACCCTGTGGAGAGATGATAAGAAAATTTTTGCATTACCAACCTGTCATTGGCATACCTCGACAGAATATGTGGAGGCTTCTAACCACCAAACACATTGAGGAAAGTGCCATTCGGTGAGGCAAACCAATTTGCTGACTCTAACATTGCTTCCATTTCCCCACGGGACATGCAAGGTGGCTCTTCCTAAAATATTAACCTGTACAATGGAATGAGGAAGTGATCAGTAAGATTTTCCATTACTTCCTTATAACCACACTTCGAAAGCAGCTTGAAGTAAATGTGCACGATAGGTTCTTTTGGTGACCAGGTCCAACTCATGCCAGGAAAAGAGTTCTAAGCACAGATTGCATCCAACAAGTAGGAAGACACGTAGAAATTGGATTTCTTACCCTAGGGAGGGTTTTTAACATTATTTATATGGGTCCTCAATTGTTGAGCCAACAAATCTGACCAACTAGTTGAATGGTTTTCCTTCATTCACAAATTGATTGAATAAGAACACCCATCCTTTTGGAAAGGTCTCAGTACTTCTTTGGCCATAGATATGACAACATAAGGTTATCAAGTTTTGATAAGCCTTCCTAAGAGATTTTGTCTTGTAAGTGTTGCCGGGTGTTTGGCGAAATTTGGAAGGCTCTTTCACCCAAATTTTAACGATATCCTTTGTGTTCAAGTAGGTGGTGACTGCATAAAAGTGGGAATCCATGTAAGATTATGGCAGTGACAAATGATACATACTCTAAAAATCATGTGCCATAAAGTATGCAAGCCTTTGTCCATTGGCATTGTTGAGATTCATGGTCTTGTTATCTGTATATGACATTATTCAGCTGACAATGTCTGCACATGGAAAAATCGAGTAGTTGCATGCAATATTGTGTAATCCTGACTTTTGGACATTGATGTACACCTGTCAGTATTCAAGATATGCTTTGAAGCTCTTTGCTGAGAATATATCATTCACCTTCTGCCATGTAATGTCTGACTCTTTTTCTATAAAAAACTGAGTGTCTGAGAAAATTGGAAAAATTCACTGGAGTACTCTCAACTACCTCGCCGGTACTGCTCTCTGTAGTGTCCTTTGAGACAGATCCCTTGGAAGCCATAGTGATAGTAAGTGATCAAGAGAAGTGTTAAAAACGTGTAGTACCTATAGGAGAAAAATGCACTCATGGAAAACATAAGTTAGCTCAAGAAAACTGACTCTCAAAGCAAGATCAAGGCAACAACCATGAGAATAAGAGGGAAAACTACACAATTATTGGACTGAGGGAAGAGATTAGCCTCATGAACTATGTATTATGCAGTCTTAACAGTCAAGGGAGAGGCTTGAGGCTTGAGACTACACAATGCACAGTCTTAGCTTGGGTAGACAAAGGGAGAGACTGCACATTGCACAATCTTAGTGGCCAAGGATGAGGCTTGAGCCCTAGAATTGCACAATGCGCAGTTGGGAAAGTCAAGGATTGTGTATATCGAAGTCTTAGAGGCCAAGCATGCAACTTGAGCCTTGGAGTTGCGCAATGCCCAGTTGATCATGGCAAATGTTGGCCAATTAAAGGGAAGATTTGCTCGGGAAGAGGATGGGAAAGTGACAGATCTGAGTGATGGTGCAAGTAAGAGAGAAAATCAAACTAAGAGAAATATAGATTGGTCAAAATCAAGTGCAGAAGATCAACATGCAAAAGGAAAAACAACATGCACAGGGAGTCGCCAAAACGACGACCACTAATGGGTAAAACAAGAAGCTAATGCAACATTTGTAGAAAGCAAATTATGGAATGAACAAACACTTGTACAAGCTAATATAAGATAAAATTCCAACAACTATGAAGAGAATCAAGCAAAACAACACTCATAGAAGTGAAACGACAAAAAACGACAAAAAATGTGACAAAATAAAAACTCAACTAGAAAAGCGCTGCAAACTCAACCGAAGGTTCCTTGATCTCCTTGTGAAAGCTAGAGCTCCAAGATCGAGTGCGAAAATGAGCTCTAGGGGAATCTATTATATATATCTAGGCTGGTTAGGGTTTATGATGCACATGCCTACCACTTGTTTGAAATTCATAATTAGCCGCTTAGTGGACTAAACCAGACATCAATTGGGAAACTCCTATTTTTTAGGGATGTGAATTCTGCTTTTTCACACTAGCAAAGGAGATTGTGCAATTCCTAGGCTCAAGGGGTTGGGAAATTCCTTTCCTTAGTGAATTTCACAGTTTCTGAGGGGTGAGATAGCTTTACGCAATTTCTGAGCTCAAGGTCAGGGTACCCTCCAGGATTGTGCAATTGTCGAGCTCAAGCTTGGCCTGCCTCTCTAGATTGCACAATTCAGTTCCTCAAGGCTGGCTTTGCTCCCAAGATTGCACAATTTCTAAAGGGAAGACCGGCAAGGCTGCAAATTCAAGGTAAGAGATAAATTTTGTTTGAAAAGATTCTAGTCGATATCAAAACAAGGCATCAAAACCATTGGATGAAAGATATGTCTTTAAGATAGCATGAATACTTGACGAATGTGAATGATGAGCTCCTGTGGATAGAAGGGAGGCTCCAAAATCTAAGCATAGGAAAATTTTTGGAGGGTGGTTGTAGCAACTATAATAGGTCCACAAAAATTTCCTAGTATAACAAGAAGCAAAGGTCTGTGGTGCTCAATTTAGTAGAAGTTGAATACAGGGCTGCAAGTCAAGTATCATGTGAGGCAATCTGGATGAGAAAGATACTTGTGGGGCTGTTTGGTCAGGATATGGATACAACTGTGATCTATTGTGATAATTAGAGTTGCATTAAGCTCTCTGAGAATCTAGTATTTCACAATTAATCCAAGCATATAGATATTTGGTATCATCATTTACGACACTATGCGTGGAGAAGGATATTGTTGCTACAATACATTCTGATTGAGGAACAAGATGCTGATATCTTGACAAAGGCTTTGTCAAGTGGGAATTTTGAATTCCACAGGTACACGATAAGGGTGGTTAATAATCCCTTTCTTGCTAAGAGGGAGTGTTGAGAAGTGTAGTAAGAAAGGCTCAATTTAGCTTAGCCTTGGTCAAATAGAGAAAATTCTAACTTTCCACATCAGTAGACAACTTGGAGGCAAGTAATTGAGGTGACATGGCTCTTTTCACTCAGTTAGCTCAATAAATTTGAGTTAGAGAGCTTGGAGTTCATTTATGCATGTGTGGTTTCTAATTCATAACAATCCAGTTCAGTTATTTCCAATTGTACTCAATTAAACTAGTTCTATTAGCCATTAGAACTAGTTGGAGGTTAGTTGTGTAGTGGGACAATAGTCTAACTCAGAGATCATCTAGTTAACTGATCAATCAACCAAACAGAGCTCATACATGCAAGGAATTCTTATTTCTCCACTGTGGTGGAGATTCCAAGGCAATGTAACATCAATTGTAAACTAGTGTTGAGTGTACATGTGTTGCATGCAATCAATGATCAATCCTTGGGAATTACGCAATCAATTTGGAGGAAATTCCTAAAGAATAGTGGTTAATTTCCTCATGATTTATGCAAGGAAATAGGGGCCTTGGTGAGATATATTTGGCTGAGTATTGACCATAGCTTGTTCATTGAGTAGGAGAGCAATTATTCTTTTGCAGGTTGAGCTCAGAGCTGGAGCTAGCAATCGTAATAGTTTCTCAATTCATTTATTAATGCAAACGAGCTTGAGGGGTTTTTCCAAGTTGACTTCCCCAAGAAATCACTGTGTATTTGTGGTTTTTCTTATTGCATGTCTATGCATGTTGTTCTAAATTGTGAATTTCATTTCACAAACTAGTAGAGCAGAATTGTGTCTCTTGATTTTAGATTAAATTTCTTGAGCAGTTGCAACTCTATCAAATTTATACATGGTGAATTCCCATGGTTAAGAATCTTGTTACATGTTTTTTTAATGTATATTAAATCTTTTTATTGTTTTTTTGTAAGCTTAGTCAGACCTTTCATTCATTCATTTTCAAAGCAGGTTACAACCATAAAGGACATTTCGTGGCCTCAAACTGCCCAATGGGAAACCATGTCTGTTGGCTACCGAAACACATTATAATCCATCCAAAATATGAGGTTCTTAAGTTTATCATATTCAACCTTATAGGCTTGAATGTCTAAAAACCAGTTCACCCTTAACATACTAACGAAAGTACTACTAATCAACATATACATACTCAAAATTTGACAAAAAGAAAATAACTAAAAACTATTCATCAGAGGACTCCACTGGAGATGGTTCCTTTGCACTGGAACCTGGTAATTTAGATTGAGGAAGGCACATAATGTGCTTCTCAATATGACCCAAATGAACATTCTGCTATTGAATTTGAAATTGGACAAGTTGGAATTCTTTATGAATTTCTTGGCATCAAAGGTCAACTTTGATGGAACATGTTGCATTCATTATAGCTCTAGCTACTATGCTCTTCATCATCCAATATAGATGAATTGTCTACTTGTATTGGGTGGGTCGACCCCGGGTGTGACCAGGATCAAGGACCAACAAGCACCAATCCTCCATCTGAATTTCTTGTTTAGCTTGTTGGTTGAGGTCAGCCTCCCAACCTGCTATCATTTGTCTTACTTCTCATGAGTACATGTTGTATATGTATGGGCCACATCGGTGATATGCTGAGCATCTGATTTTCGTCTGCTTCTCCTTGACGACTTCGACGAGGATGCTCCTCGTCCTCCCCAAGACTCTCTATTACAGTTGTGTTTGTGATCTCGAGTGCTTCACTGGCCTGTGCTCGTGGATGGTCTTGCCATTTCCGCCAACCTCTTATGGGTTATAATATAATTAACTAACCAGACTGCTTAATGAGCATATACCCTCGGCTCGTTGACTATGCTGTCTCTCCAATTAATAACACATGAAATAATTATAGATAACATGAGAAAGAAACAAGAAATATTAAACCCAAGCAAAGTGAAAGAAGAGCAGGTCATGTCTGCCATCCTCCATTGGTTCTTTGTTCCCATACCCATAGTTTGTGCTCAGACATCACACATAATATATAAAAGACAGAGAGGGTTTGGCTCCACCAGATGGAAGAACTACCCATCGGTGCCTCAAACCACTTACCATATATACAAACACCAACACATTGCAAAACCATCACCAACAACAAGAAGAGAGTAGTCACAAACCAATTTAATAAAATATAGAAACAACCATTCCAACCAGGCGGTAATTTCTTCCCACATAGACAAGGAGGCCAAATTAAACCATACATTCCCATACTGAGCAATAAGATACCATAAGAAATGGATATAGACTTGGAAACAACTATTTCAAGATAAAATTCAGCCACACAAACATGCTCTTCAAACGAACAAACATTGCCAAGATGCACAATCACCCATTCGCAGGAGGGGGCGAACATCCTACAGGCAACGTTCAGAGTACTAATATGTCGCGAGCAAGGATGGGTGGAGAGAAACAATACATACCCCGTTACCAACGCCATAGAGCCGACCCAAATGACCTCTTGCAACCACTGCCTCCCTAGCAAGCTTACCACCAGAATGGAGCCACAATGTTTTGTCACAACTCTCAAAACCTCACTATACCACAACTCAATTGCATGAAATGTGATGCAGACTTCCACCACCTGGAGGGTTATATCACGACAGCAATTAACGCCCGCCTTAATACCTCCCATGCCTCCTCCCATCGCATTCACCCAGTCACACATGTCGTTCGTCTGCTAAAGTCGCCCCTCCTCAATGCCTTTGATCTAATCACCATTATCGTGAGTCCCGAGTGGGACAATGACCTAGCGCGCACCCAGATCAGAGGAATCCTTTTATTGTTAATGATAATACTTTTTTTTATTTGTCAAGTTGTCTGCGTCCTCTAGAGATGACTACAGGCTTAACCTTTGGCTTGAGAAATTACGACCCAAGGGCATTTAAGCCATCAAAATCACATAGGGATGCACCCGACCTGACCACATCAACCCTTAACATGACTAGATTTTTGCCCACTGAGTTTCGAACCGATGACCTTCACATCACAAAGTGACTTAACAATACACCCCATCACCATCTATTCTACGCCCAATGAGCAATACTATTATTATTTTAAATAAATATATAATTTAGTAAAATTTTTATGTTTTTTTTTAATTTTTTGCAACTTGTGATATATAATGAAATGTGTTTTAATGCTTATTATGAATTGATGTCTATCAATATTTATCAACTATTTATTTTATATAACTCTACTAGTAAATATTTCAATAATCAAATATGAAAATTAAAATATACTACTTTATTATTTAAAATATTAACCTATATTTATTTTTTATCTCGTTAACATAACCCTATGTTAACATAATATTTAACCGTCAAAGATATTATTTTATTTCTAATCTATATTCATTATTATTATTTCATGAAAGATGGAATGATTCTCCCCATATTAATTATTGGGAGATTGCAAATTGAGAGGACCCCAAAATCAAGACCAAGGCTGTCATGTGGTTGTTACAAAAACAAGTCGAATTCAAAATTGGAAAGTCATAAAGCGTAATAATAATGATGTATGATGATTGAATTTAAATCCTTTTGTATGGCAGAGTGGGCGTGCCATAAGTGGAACCCGCAATAAAGTGGAATCATGGGCACGTCAACGTCAAATTTGGGGAGACATAAAAGATTTGGCGTTTTCGAGTTTGGTAATTCCTTTACGGTGTTATGTGAGTAACATAAAATGTTTGGAAATTGTAATGTGGGGTTTTAATATTGTTTTTTGTTTTTTGTGTTCGCTAAGCGGTGTGAATTTTGAGATAATTGATGTTTAATTTTTTATTTGAAAAATAATTTGGTTTTTGAGATAATTGATGTTTAATTTTTTATTTGAGAAATAATAATTTAAGGATATTTATTCTGTTAAAATTACTTAAGGATTTTACTCGGTTTAGAGCACATTAGCTCTTAACACGATTGGATTTTTGCTTATAGAGTTTCAAACCAATTATTATTATCTAATTTTAAAGTCATAGATAAGCCAGATACCACATTGGTGTATGAGACCCCTTTGTTTGTGGGACAAGAGATCCACCTCAACACAGTGATTTAACTGCTAAGTCTATGAAGGCATACATACTCTACCCCCTTAGGTTTTGAACTTGTGACCTCTTAGGAGGAAACACATGCTCTTAACTATTAGGCCAATGATCTTCACATCGCAGAGTGTCTTAACTGTCTATTCTATGCCCCGTGGACAAAATTGCTTTATTATCTAATTTTAAAGTCACGGATAAGCCATATATCACATTGGTGTATGAGACCCCTTTGTTTGTGGGACAAGAGATCCACCTCAACGCAGTGATTTCACTGCTAAGTCTATGAAGGCATACATACTCTACTCCCCTTAGGTTTTGAACTTGTGACCTCTTAGGAGGAAACACATTCTCTTAACTATTAGGCCAATGATCTTCACATCACAGAGTGTCTTAACCGTCTATTCTATGCCCCGTTGGCAAAATTGCTTTTTACTTTATTAGTTAAGAGTTTGTTGCTTATAAATATAAATTCATTGTTAAGATTTAAAATTATTTATTAAAGTTGAAAATTTTGTTTTTATAATGGTTAATATTTTTTAATAATTATGATAAGTTAATATGCATTAATGAATAATAGTTAATGAATCGATTTATATTTGTAAATATTATTAATTTTACATATAGTCTAACTAATAGGTAAAATAACCCTTTTTTTTGAACACATTTTTTGGGCAATTTAGTCCAAAATCTAGTAGAGATTTTAAAAAATCGTAAGTTTAAGTTGTTTAATCTACAAAGATCGAGTGTCTCAAGGGTTTTTTAGGGCACTCAATCCATTTATCCATTCAAAAATGCATTATCACAATTTTACTAAAAAATGTATTGCTAGATTGACCAAAAAACTATTTCTTCTATTAATTGAGCCGAGAGACACTCTCCATCCCATTATGGTTGATATTTTGTAATTTGAGGGACTTTTTCACTTCAGTCTCGCTATTAGATTCTGCTTTTATCTTTTACCTGTGGGCTCTGGTACGATGTGTCATACATGAAAGCCAACAGGCTTAACACAATCACGTTTTGATTAGGTTGGTCCTCTACTTCTGGTTTTGGAAGGTCTATTTTGCTAATCTACGTTGCAGGGGTAGGGTGCGAAATTTTCCTGGCAACTCTCTTGAAATTTTTCAGTGATCCCGATCCAGGAGATGAACCCCATCTCGAAATCTGAGAAAATTCAAATTGTGGGACTGATTTTGAGTGCGATATATATCCTATATCTTACATTGGTCACAACTTGCCAAATGTCCCGCCGTAAATCCTAATGTGTGGGTTGCAGAAGTTTAGAGAGTTTGTGTCTATCAGTGAGGGCAAGGAAGTTGAGGTAGAGCTGGAGAGATTTATTTATACACATTTGTGGCAAAGGTTGACTTTTTCTATTTCGTTCACCAGACCTTTTAAGGATTTCCGTTTTCAATGTTGTCATAGATGGTGGCAGCGCATGGGGTGTTGGTGTTGTTGGTGTTGTTAGCAACCTTGTATCCCCTCTCGAACCCTGTTATATGACTTTGTGACTTTAGGTTCGATTGTTGGTCCTCTGCTTCTGGTTTAGGAGGGTCTATTTTGCTGGTATGCGTTGTAGGGGTAGGTTGGAGAAATTTTCCCAACAAGTCTCTTGAATCTTTTCCGGTGATTCGATGACCTCGATCCACATTTTCTTGTGGTGTTTTTTTTATTGCTTCTCTAAATGTGCGTGACTCACTATGTCTGAGGCTTCCATTTGGGGTGCACTGACTTTTCTTGGGAATTTTCTATTCCGGGGTAATAGTGTACGTCTCCTGTTTTTCTCTCGGGAGGCATTACATAGTTAATTTCTCTCGTATTGTTACCTTGAATAAATATTATGGTGGTAGGTGATCTCACCTACCTTCCTTTATGACACCTTGGATTGTGAGTTTTTTTATCCCAAGTGACGATATTGGATTTTGGTAGATCACTTGTTAGTAGGGGGGATCGAATATTCCCTTTACTTCTTGTTGTTTACCTAACATTCCTTATGCAACCTTTCTTCTCTTAAATCATGTCTCGGGTGATGGTTATATCCTTATCGGGTTAGTGGTATCTTGTTAGTACAGTTTGATCATTGTAGATTTTCTTTAGATTCTAGCTGGTGGATCTGGTACTATAGTTTGAGTGTTAGTGAAGGGGAATATGGACCATGGGATTGATTGTGCTGGACATTAATGTTTTAGTTCATGAGGCTTTCATCCAGGCCATACTGCGACTAAGCTGGCATACTCAAAAAATAACCCTAGCATGACGTGCTGACACCGACAGATCATTTTCAACATCTAACGTACTTTGATCTACCACCGTGAGACCTACTCTTTGTGGAAAATGATATGTGTCTCCCCCAAAATAATCTGTGACACCTCAAAATGAGATGGGGTCAGGGAAAGGTTATCAAAACATCCTCTAATACCAAACTTTTGAGTTTTGGCCATGATGTTCTGTGGGATCGGGTGATTAGCCTTCAAAAAAGGGCTTTGGTCAGGCGTTGAGTTTTTGCGGGCCTTCTTGAATACAACTTGTAATATTGATTGAAATTGCAATGGACTTCTATCTTGGGGCATACCCCGAAAGTTAGCAAGTTGATGAATTCCTGTTATAGTTTTCATTTTTTACACTGGGACGAATTCGATCATATCCTTCGATCCCCCTTGGTGCGAGGATGCAATTTCCTCCAACTAGATTGGTGGTATGTTAGTTTCAATCCTCTTCTAGACACTCCAAAGAATTGACTTGTCTAAGTGAAACTACTTGATTTTCCACTCGAATTTTGGATGCGCCAGATAATGATGTAGATTGGGAACTCAATTGGTCATTTCATTTACATGGATCCTATTTATTTGGAGGCCTGGGACAAACGAGTTGTGTGGATGATGGTTGAAATCAAATTATCTGGTGGTCTCCCATAAAACATTGATTTGGCTTGGGGTCCAATTATTCTCCATCATTGCCTGGATTATTGGGGAATTCCTTTTAGATGCCTCATATGTCATCATATGCGACACATTATTGATTGATGCCCTCAAAGAAACCATGTTTTAGCTGGAAATTTTAGGCGATGGGGTGGGAAAGGATGACATGGATTGGCGCCCTTTGATAATCAGTGACACAAATCTGAAAAAGGTATTGTTCTTATGTTTGGTGATTCCACTTTGCAAAATAATCTCTTGGTTTTACCCTTTTCCACATCTTCCTACTCCTCACCCACCTTTTCATCTAAACGTTTGTTGGGGTCGAGTTATTATTCTGTGAATATAGGGGGCCATATTCCTCCGACTTCCTTGGCCAGGTAGACTGAACTTCCATTATCGGCTACTCCACCTCCATCCTCTAAGTCCCCTCAGACCTCTACAAATACATTAGACATCCCTGATGCTCCATGTCACCTCGTGGACCATTCTCATGAGGTGTCGAGCCACCTTCACCCTCTGAATGGGATGTCTATATCTCAAATTAATATCCCTTCCCCTCCATACTCGACTGCTCAGCTTCAACAATCCTTCGCCCATAACTTAGTCGGTAGAAACCTTGATTCCCTGATGTTAAACCCTATGATGCATCTATTAACTCTAACCATACATAAGGATAAGGGTCATTCGAGTTCCCTAGTCATTAGCCCAAACTCTGATCGAAACATCACTGTCCATAGGGATGGAGGAAAGGGAAGCCAACATTTTAGAGGTAGATTAACGAAAACAACTCTGGTTTTCCATGGTACTTCGAATTTGCGAGATGTCCCCATCATCTCGAACTTCGGCTCCCGGGCCCTTAGAGCGGATGTGCCCATAAACAAGACTCCATGATGAACATTATCTCTCTCAACCTATGTGGCTTGGGGGATGCCACCAAACAATTATCCATGAAATATATTTTCTCTTCTATTTGGCCTTTCATTATCCTTATTCAAGAGACGATGGCAGATTATATCAAGGTTCTTGCATATTTCCAATCTATCTTTCCAAAATGGCATATGGTGGTTGTGAGTTCCTATGGTATTTCTGGACAACTTGCAGCTTTATGAGATCCTAAATGGGAAAATATGAGTGCCCACAAATTATTTGCAGGAATTTTGTTGTTAGGTCACATCCAGGTGGTAGCTTGTCATGTGCATATCTTAAACTTGTGTGCTCTTTATATGAAGAGATTTTATTTTTGGGATCGACTGGAGGCTTGTGATTTAATGAGGATAGGCTCTCTTATTATTGTAGCGTACTTCAATGCCACTCTGCCTTTGGATGAGTGTTGGGGGGTTCGACGTAGAAGAGAACCTTTGGAAAATCGATTACAAGCCCTATTCATATATAATCATCTCATGTATATCTTCTCTTACCCTCTTTCTCCTACATGGCATAATGGACGAGTGGGAGAAGACCATATGGGAAAAGGTTGGACCGATCTTTGGTTGGTAAGAATATTGTGGAGTTAGTGGGAAATATGAAGTCCTGGGTGGAAAGGACCTTTGTCTCTGATCACCTTTCGATAATGCTTCAATGGCAAGGGAGTATGTGCATATGGGCATCCCTTTCAAATTTAATAGTGTGGTTGGAGGATGAAGCTTCTAATAAATTGGAAATTTCCACTTGGCAAATGGTCGAGGCAGTACCCAAGACATCAACCATGCATGTGATCACATAGGAACCGAGTCTATTAAAGAGTTAGGTTAGGACTTGGAAGCGTAGAAAAAAAAAACTACTGTTTTTGGATTTGAAGAGGATTGTAGAGGAAATTGCTAGACTTGGAAGATGTATGGAATAGGCAAAACCTTCTCATACAAGCATAGAGCATTTGAAGGAACTAGAGGGTAAGAAGAGGCATATCTTAAGGATTCATGAAACTTCATGACGCCTTAAGAGCAGGGATTTATGGCTCCGTGAAGGTGATAGGAATAATCATTTCTTTCACCATTTTGAAAACCATAAGGGAAATATTAATGTGATTTGGCACATCGAAGTGATAAATGGGGAGAATGAATATTCTACATGTGAGATTCAGAGAGAGGCAGTCTCTTTCTTTGAATATTTTTTCAAGGCTCAGGTGGGGGTTAACATTGAAGACCAAATTTAGGGATCGAAAGACTATCCTTACATGTTTAATCCATAATCAAATGAGGCTAATTTCCATTCAGTTATGCTAGAGGAGTTCCAACTAGTTTTAATGTCTTTTGTGAAGGATAAATGTCCATGTCCAGATGGTTGGATGGTGGAAATGTTTTTACATTCTTTTGATTTGATGGTACAAGACCTCTTGTATTTGTTTGAAGAATCTCAAACTACAGGAGATATTAAATCCACCTTCCTCGTTCTTATACCAAAAAAATAACCCCCTTCCACCTTATTGGATTTTAGGCCTATATCACTATGTAACATTACATACAAGCTTATCTCCAAGGTTATAGCGGAGCACATCAAGAAAACCCTCTCAGTATTCATCTCCCATGAGAAATTTGGCTTCCTGCATAATCACTTGATTCATGATGCTATTTCCACAACACATGAATGTATACATTCCATTCACACTAAGAATCTGGAGGTGGTGGTTATGAAGGTGGATTTACATAAGGCTTATGATTATGTCAACTGGTCCTTTTTTCACATTATTTTAACAAAGAATGGACTAATGTGGATTGAATAATGGCATGCGTTTCCTCATTGTGGTTCGTTGTTTTTTATTAATGGATATTTGTCAAGTTTCTTTCGAGCAGGAAGAGGTTTGAGATAGGGTTGTTCTCTTTCACCCATTTCTCTTCATTCTAGTAATGGACGATATAAGTCTGAAAATTAATGCGGAAAAATCCTTGGAGATTTTTAGTGGCCTCATAATGGGAAACAGAGTCAAAATTTCACACTTTTTTTTGTGGATGACATTCTTACCTTCAGGATGGTCTCTAGAACACAATATATGGTACTTCATTATATTTTTATGTGATATGGGGAGGCATCTGTGCTGGTGGAAAATGGTTGTAAATCATTGCTTCTTTTTTGGAAGGGTGACCGAATGAAGATGGACTTCATTGCAGGTATCTTTGGTGTAGGATCCAAACCACTGGTTGAGGGATTCACATACTTGGGCTTTAGACTAAAGCCAAACAATTACAGACCGACAGATTGGACATGGCTACTAGACAAATTTCAGCATAAATTAAATGGTTGGACACACATGTGTCTTTCCTTGGGAGGGAGATTTACCCTTATCCAGGATGTTCTTCAATAAATTTATGTATATTGGGCCCATATTTTTGCACTTCCCTCATATATTATTTCGAGAATCCGATCTATCCTCTCTCGCTTCCTATGGTTGGGTGCTAGCGAGGCACAAAAATATCATTTGATTAATTGGGAAGCAATCAATTAGCTGAAAGATTTTGGAGGTTGGGGCATCTTGGATATGAGAGTCCTTGGGTGGGATCTGCTGATAAAGTCTCTTTGGAGGGCTTTATTTGGTGATGGTATATGGGAGGATATCATTTTGGAAAAGTATTTGAAAGGAAGAGCATCACTAACTGGTTCAAAGAGGGTAATATTGGCATAAAATCTAATTCTTACATTTGGTTGAGCTTTCACAAAGTAAAATGTTGGTTTTTACAAAGGCTCAAATGGTATTTTGACAAGGGAAATAACATATTAATAGGTATTGACCAAATTATGGGTGTCAACTCAACGTCCCGACTTTCAGAGGATACCATGATTGCTCTCCATGTTGGGGGTTACATTTTCTTGGAACATATCATTCGACAATGGAGCAAAAAATATCCATATGGAAAAAAGTAACATAAATAGGATTAGATGACCAAAGAGCAATTGCATGGAATCTTTTTGTTCTAAATCTATGATAGACAGGTCTTTGCAGAGCTGAGAAGGGGGAATTTCTCATCTAGGTTGGGAAACTACACCAAGGAGCTGTTGTGGTCACAGACATTTACATGTATTATATGTGCACAAAAATTTCTTTAACTAACCCATGTTGGTTTGGGAATGTAGGGAAGTGGAGGGTTCCCCTGAAGATAATCCTCTCCAATTGGTTGGTTTGGCATAATAAAATTCTGAATTGAGAAAAATTCTATAAGAGGGGGCTCCAAGGTCCAAGATGGTGCCCACTATGCTATGAGTCAAATTAGACAGTATTATATCTCTTTCTCCAATTCATGACAACATTACAGGTATGGTTACAGGTTCTCCAGTTATATCATATTCCATTTAGACAGTTTCCCTCGGTATAACAAAGCCTCGATTGGTGGGTTACAAGGGGGGTCTGCATAAATCAGTTCCTTTATACTTGTTCCGAAAGATCTGGTGCACAAGGAACTTCTACATCTTTGAAGGCATTCTTGTAAATGTACACAAAATTTGCTACATCATTAGGATATGGATGGACACATATGAAGATCACATTCCGGCCAATAAGGATCTATTTGTTTGCAATATGTCCCCACATATACAGTTTCCTACAGGTTGTTTTGATGGAGCTGCACAGGGTGGTTTCTGTGGTTGTGGGACATGGCTCAGAATTTGCAACAAGACAAATTACAAATTAACTTGACATGTAGGGAGCGGTACAAATATTAGATCCGAGATATTGACATTGTGGGGATTGCTCTGGTTCACCAAGGAGAGGTCGTTGGAATGCATACATATATATGGGGATTCAAAGTCTCTCATTGATGGTATTTCGGGGCACACTAATTTTGCTCCACCTGATTTGTGCTGTTGGATGGATTGTATCAGATCTCTTAAACTGTCTTTCCAGAAAATCACCTTCGAATATATCTTTCAAGAATCAAACATAGTTGTTGATGCTCTATTAAAAGAAGGTCTAACTGCTACTATCGATGTTTTGAGTTTCAGGTACTTTGAGGATAACATAATTAAACATGAGGGCTTGATTACTCTCCCATAGGTTATGTTTTCATATTTATAATGAAGAATAGGGATAATGCCCATTTTGTCTTTCTTAGTAGGAGGTAATATATTTTTCTTAAGCACTATTATACTTCTCGGCAGAAACGAAATATGATTTTCATGAGATAATTTGTTTGACTGTGATGGAGTCATCCCTTTAGCAAAGGTCTATTACTATTTTCATAATATAAACTAGTGTTTTTTTCATCTTAAAAAAAGAGATGTTGTAATATAAAGTTTAACATTTTCACTAAGTCAAATTAGATCAAAATAAAAATAAAATAAAATAAAAGATTAATGTAATGCAATGTAAACATTCGTTTCCTAAAATCTCCAACAAAATAAAAATAATCCTATAAAAATAAAATAAAAATATATGACCATGGTATGTCAAACCACCTCCTCTATCGTAACTGCATGACTACCAAGTGATTGAGGGATCAAATCTTATGCAAACCTTTTTTAGAGTCAAAATAAATTGATGTTCTCAGCTCGTAGATCATAAAGCTGATAGACTAGTAAGATAAGTCTAAGCTGAATTTAACTATACGTTATTTATTTAAAATAGATTTCTACATTCAAATATTTTTTTTTTCATTTAATATATTAATTAATTTTATTAAAAATAAGAATTTTGATGCAATTATCCCAAAAACCTATCTCAAACTTGATATAAATCACATAAACCTTATTCAGAAATTCTTCGTTCAGAATTTATTTTTATAATTTTAAATACAATAATTAATTTCATTTATAAGTTTTAGCTAATAATATATTAAATTCATACTTTTATAAATAAAACACCAAAGTTTTATTCTATTATATTTAATTTTTTTTTTAGAAATAAAATTTATTTCTATAATATATTTAATTTTATATTAAATAATCAATTAATTTTAATTAATTTAAATAATCTCAACTTTAGATGATGAGGAATTTGTCATAAATAAACATTATATTTAATTTAATTTTCAATATAATACCAATCATATTTACATTTCTTCTTTCATTAATATTTTGTTTTTAGCATAATTTTAATCAAATACTAAGGTATAAATATATATTTCTTCACAAGTAAATATAAATACTAAAGTATAAATATGTTTTTTTGGAAAAATAGTAATTGCATTAGAAATTACATTATATTGTTTTTAACCTAACCCTAATTATATTTATATTTCTTCAGAAGGAAATATAAGTATAATTACTAGAGTATAAAAATGTGTTTATTTTTATATTTTTTCTTAGGGTAAAAATCGTAATTCCATTGGAAATTACATTCTTTAGATACACTTATACGTATTCAAATATCAGAGAGAAAAAACTGAAAAAATTGAGTTGCCGCAGTCATGCAGAGTAAGCGCCCTTCTACCACTAAGAGTCTATTTATATGATGTACATATATATTGTGGGGTAAAAAAAATATATGTTTAATATTATTATTTAATGTATTATTTATATTATTATTAATATAAATTTATTTTAAATATGGATTTAATATGATGGAGATAGCCTCGATCAATTTTTTATCAATTTTTTTATAACTAATTTATTTAAATTTTGCATTAATTAATTATTTATTATTTTTGAATTTTATTTAGATTAACATGAATTAAATTCAACTTTGATGACATACAGAAAAGTTTATTAGCAAATTTTTTATGAACCAACTATTAATATTTTTTATAGTTATTATTTTTTTTTTTAATTTTATTTAGATCAACATTAGTAAAATTTCAACTTTAATGATGTACAAACAAAATTACACGTCACATTGAATTATAAAATAAAATTCTATGTTCAATAATATTATTTTCTATTTAAATCATTAAACCTTTTAAATCATTAAACCTTTAGCATATATTAAATAATAAATACTTTACCAACAAACATTAAAATTAACTTGTATTTTAAATACAGATTAACTCATTACTTTCCAGACTTGTATCCATAAATCTCATCCCAAAGTCATTGGATGGTATTCCACATATTAGGTTGGTTATTTAAATTACAAAAAAGATATAATCAGAAGTCACAATGGTTTTCCATATATTAGGTTGGTTTTAAATGTTTTTTTATATAATTAGGTTGTTTTGTTTTTGTTTTTGTTTTTTTTTTTTTAAATTATAAAAGGTGAAACAATGTCATCAAAAGTTACTAAATGGTTTTCCATATATTTGTTTTGTTTTGTTTTTTTTTTTTGTTTTTTGTTTTGTTTTTTTTTATATTATTATGTTGTTTTTATTATAATGGGTGAGTTTCTACATATAAAGAAGTTAAGATGTAATGTTTATAAAATATTATAAATTATATTAGATTAAATATTTTTCGAATTATTACATTTTTAGGATTGATTTTTTTGAAAAAACATTGATCTGTTATGAATCAAAATTCTCAACTATAACATAAATTTATATTACTTATATTATTTTTATTAATAATAATTTATTTTTAAAATTATTTCTAGTATTTTATAATATTAATTTTAAAATTACCTCTAAATATACATAATTATACATATTTTTTTGAATATTTTTTCTATATAAAATATTACTAAAATATAAAGGTGTATCTATAATTTATTACTATATTATAGTTATATATTTTTATGATATTGATGATTAATGCTCACTTAAATTTATATGGTCTAGTGCACTTTAAGAAAGTAATAGATTAATGGAACTTATGTTGGAAAAGAAGTGAGAGGAATATTTCCAAACCACCATACTTTGTTGACTTAGAAGTTTAAGAAGATTGTCAGTATAACAAACATTTTGAAAATTACATCCAATGTGAACACAAAAAGGATAAGTTAAGAAAAATGATTTCATCTTCAACCTCTCATTATTTTTTTGTTACTTATTATATATATATATAATTTCATGTATTAAGATTAAGATCATATTATTTAACTATATCAATTTTAGCAAATTACTATAACCTAAAACATTTTTCATAATATGTATATGCTAGTCAAATTTGAAATATAATTTAATAAATTAATACTTTCCAGTCATTATTCAAACTAATTACACTTTTAAAAATTTATATATTCATTTTTTACATTAAAAAAAAACTTTCCCCCATTCTATTTATACAACCCTATTTCCAATTCATATTATTGTAATTTGTAAATAGTTTAAGATTTTTAAAAATATGATTTAGAATTAAAAATATTTAAACTTTACAATATTTTAATTTTAATTTTAAATTTACAAATTTAATTAAAACACAAAATCATCTTAGAACATTTAAAATTTTAATTATGTAAATTTAATTGAAACATAAAATCATCATGGAACATTTTTTACTTTTATAAATTTAATTAAAACATAAAATCGTCATGGAACATTATTCAAGTTATGGAATGAAATGGAACATATAATGACTTGTTTGGATTAGGATTAGTACAAGGAATCTCTTGGACCATGGTCCATTCAACATGTTCTTGAGATTAAAGATAATATGTAACACTTTAATTGCACATGCATAAGATACCAAAATCTTTGGATAAAATGCTCTAATTTTAGCATTACAACATTATCTGATGTGATTCTAAATTTTAAAAGAACACATCGTTTGACCCCACTAAGGATAATGTTTTATCTGATGTGATTCTAAATTTTAAAAGAATACATCGTTTGACCCCACTAAGGATAATGTTGGCCCAAGGTAAAGTACGTTGGAGTCTAAATTGTACCAAAATGTCACAAAATTTCTAAAACTTTGAGATGACTTAAGATAAGGTTGTGCTCCAACTAAAACTGAGAAGTAATAAGGATAATTTTAGTGAAGAAATTTGCAAATTTCTCCAACATGAGCTATTTTGAAGTAATATTGTCATACAATTAAGTATTTAAAGGTAAGGTAGTGTCCCAATGTCATAAGCAAAGATTTGATATATATATTTTAAAGGGTGTAGTTTAATTTATAGATGAAATAATCTTTTGCATTAGAATCTGGTGATACAATTTCAAGTGAAAATGTGATTTTTTTGTTATTTAAAACATAGTTTTGAATGCATAAATGGATCCAGAGCCCTGAAAAACCCTAAAGCACTCGAACTCTACAGTTTAAACATCTTAAACTCAAGTTTAAAAAAATCTCTGTCGGATTTTGGTTAAAATTAACTAGAAAAAATATTGTGAAAAAGACCATTTTATTTGTCAGTTAGGCTACACCTATTTCAAGGTAAGGATTTATTTGCACTCAAAGATTTAATAGAATCATGATTTAAACCAATTTACAATTAAAAGAGAAAATTGATTAAATGTTATTGGTAATAATGAAAAATTATGGAGAAATTTAAGATTATAATTTTGACTTTTTTTTTTTTCAACAGAATGAGTACTCATTTTTTTATAATGGCTGGTTTTCATGGTTAGTACCATTTACACTTCACTGTGACATTAGATGCCTCAAAGTTACAATACAACCATGACATTGTTTTCTTAGTACCTCGGGCCTTTTGAAGTATTACATTACATTGAAATCACTTGTATATTTTATAAAATTTACCCAAAAACAATTCATACTTGCAACACATTAAACAAAAATCATTTAATTTCCCCTAGAGGGCATGTGTCCAGATTACCACTGTGCATCTCTCTCTTTCCGCGGCCTCGTCCATCCTCTTCTAACATTTTCTGACTTGCAGCGTCCTGTAGGCTCATAATTGGAATCGAGAGGTCTTGGGCCTCTGCTTCTTCTTATTCTTCCCGAGAGTCATGACCCCGAGCCTTCAACAACAATAATTCAGTTTCCATACCAATTAGTCTTCTTTCCATGCAGGTGTGCATCCACTCTAATTTGTGGTACACCATTTTCGCTTTGTCATCTCGTTCCTTCTCCATGAATTCCAATTACCTATTCACCAACTCATACATTCCCATCAATATTTTGAAGAGCTTCTCTACCAACTTCTTCGACCGAGCCAAGTCATTCACCTAGTCTAGTCCCTGCATGTAGGAAGAATTCCCGACTCTTCTCTGTTCACTCAAGTTCACTGAAGCTATGACAAACCCAACATCGCTACCTCCAAGCTTATATAATAGAGCCATAGCCCGCTGGCATAATTGCTCCTCAAAAATGAGTATTGACTCTGGACTAAAGAGTTGCCTTGAAATAAATTCTCCTACCATCCTATTAGTCCTCACACAGTGAATTTGCATGAGGAATTGAATGCACCCACACAAAACATTCTTCAGTGATAACCTTTTCCTTGTGTGAAGGGTTTGCTTCAAATCTAAAACTCGTCTCTTTCCAAGATGATGCCTCCAAATGTACATGATCACTTGCATGCAATGCCAAACAACTATTGTACGTCCAAGGCACATGTGTCCTCTTTCGTCCTTTGACCATCTTGGATTGAGATCCACTTTGATTTTCTCTTTAAATTCTTTTGAAATTCGAACCTAGTGGTTCAATTTCATTGAACTTGTAGATATTATCATTTTTTATTCTTGCGGTCACGGGATTGGGGCCCAAATCCTCCCTCCATCTGCAAATTCGATTATACTTTGCTCCAACTGGGAGCCCACATTAGCAAGTTTGTCCGTATTAGCATTTAAATGACGAAGAATATGGAGATAGGATATATCATCAAATTGTGAGGATAAGAGGGCTACGCCAGCCATAATCGGGGGAACCCATTCACATTCTCTAGTTAGTGCCAATGAAATTTGCCTTATCACCACCATGCAATCTCCTAGAACTATTAGTTTTTTGATGTTGTTGCTCCTGGTTACTTCTAAAACTTTCCACAAGGCCCAATATTCTGCTTGGTTATTTGTTGTGATTCCTAGTCCCCAAGCATACCTATATTCCTGTTGTTCATCGGGGTTATAAATCATCCCTCCTGCTCCTGCCGCCCCTATAATTTTGATTTATTGTTTTACATTATTTTGATGTTTGTTTGTCTTTATTTTGTTTTTTTTCATTGGTCTTGGTTTATTTTGTGTTTTAGGTTCAATAACTTTGGTCCTTAAAGATATTTGTGATAATAAAGTTGGATGTTGTTGAATTTTAAAGATTAGTTTGTGCACAAATCGATAAAGCAGTTTGAAGGTTTTCCTCCCATCATGGTTTATGGTGTATGGAGGACTCACAATTCAATATTTTCAGAGACATGGATATTCCTATTGAAATTGTTGCAAGTTATATTCTTAAGATTTCTAAAATTTTTATGGTTGAGCTCAAAGTTAAAAATTTGAGGGTTTGGTTATGCTTGAACTGGACTTTGAGATCCCTTAGGGATTTTATGATGGAGCTAGTCAAGGCCACCCTCTTGTTTGCAGGGTGGATTTTCTTATTTTCTTGAATTGGAATCATTATGTTCACTGAAGGTATGCTCTAGGTTAAGGTTTGAACAATAGAGTTGAATTTATCGCTTCGAGGACCCTTCTGGAGGTAGATTTAGAAAAATGGATAAAAAATTACAAGTGATGGGAGACTTAAACTCTGTTATCGACAACACATCTAAAAAAGTTTCAATGGTAGATGTGCATCTTGGTCCTTTTCTTCAACATGATATGGTTTCTTTTCAATATTTTGAATGGATTTCCCTCATACACATATATAAGGAACTTAAGAGGAAAGTGGTCGAGCTATCAAAGGAAACCTCATCCCTTCGTGTTTGGTACTTTGGTTTCTATGAATTATTTTATGGGAATGAGACTAAAACTATGGAGTTCCAATTATAATAGTTTCCCAAGGTAATGTTGATGATGCATTCTATTGGATTGCTATTTTCTTTTTTATAAAGGAGAGAATGACGATATCTTACAAATGCATAAATTAGTGGATGGTTAGGCTATATTTGGTGGAAGAATGGTAAAACTTTTATATGCTGTAATCAATTTTTGGAAGGGAAAGGTGTTAAGTGATGTATTTAAAGAGTGGGATTTTGATTGGGATGAGTTGTGAAGCCAAGTCCAATCCTTTTGAGACAATATGTATATTTTTTTCTCAAAAATATAAATTTTCTTCTTCGAGAAAAAACCATTTAACTTATTTTTAAGTACATTTTTTAAATGAATAATATTTCAATTTACAAGTTATATTTTTTTCACAATAAATTTCATCTTATTCCCTATATTTATTTACATATATATAATGAGTTTCTAATTAAAATATGTTAATTATAAGAGAAAAACTTAAAAGAAATAACATACACACACCATATAGAGAATAATAGATAATATATATAATATATATATATAATATATATATATACTTATATATATATATATATATATATATATATATATATTATCTATATATATATATATATATATATATATATGCTTGGCGGGGACTTCTTTTTTTTCATTCATTAAAAAGAGCAAATTACATCCATGATCAGATGGTAAGGTGGCCTCAATCTACCCAGTGGGAAACCAGATATGTTAGCCACCTTATCGCATTATAAGCCATCCAAAAGAAAAATAATTTAAGACTGTCTTGTAGAGCTATATATGTCTGAGTATCCTTAACTCGCCAAGTATCTAAATATCTAAGACATAGTATCAAAGTTTGCAAATTTTGCATTTATACATAAAAAAAATTGAAAAACGGACTATGCATGACATACTACTAATCATCAGAAGAGTCCACATGAAATGGATCTCTTGTGCTCGAGCCAAGAAGTTTCGTTCGAGAGAGACACATAATATGCTTTTATATACAGCTGAGGTGGGCATTCTGTTTCCGAATCTAAAATTGGATAAGTTGGAATTATTTATGAATTTATGAAAGAACAAGACCAATATTGGCTGGACTAGTTGCGGGAGTTGACAGGGCTCTTGCCACAATACTTTTCATAAGCCAATACAGGTAGACAATTTGTTTATACTTTGAGGATCAACCTCTAGTATGACCAGGGTCTGGTACCAACTCCATCCATTCCTCAACATCTAGATTTTCTTGTGCTGTTTGTTGATTTAGTTTGCCTACCCACCCAAATATGAGCTGGTGAATTTGAGGTTGGGTTCCAGTTTGGTAAGCCTGAGTCGCTTCATGAATAAGACCAGAGGTCGATCTACGACCTCGACCTTGAACAGGACATGGCTAGGGCTGACTTCCTCCACGTCGAAGCCCCGCACGATGACTCTGACCCCGAGCCTCCATTGTCGTGGTGCCTCTATTAATAGAAGGCCGCGACATACTGAGAATTTGTTCGCCATGAAAATGAACCGGTGCCCTAAAATGACAACCCACAAATCCCGGCTTGGTGCAAGTAGCTAGCTTAAGGATCTTGTACGTGCACCAAGCATTGAAACGTGAAGGAGTATTCAAAAAGAAATTCACATAGCTGTAAGCAACCAACCAATAAAACAAACGTTTTTCATTGAATATGACATGGGTATACTGATAAAGGCTAGAATCATCAACTAGTGGCTCCCCAAGCCTTTTAAGAATAAAACACAGAATCCATTCGGATCACTACTCTCTCAGAGGAGCTCTTCTCTTACAAACCAATAGGAGTAACAAGAAAACAGGAAATAAAACCCAACCACCAATGTAAGGGGTACATAGTGAGTTCTAGTGTGAAAACCCCAAGTACATTCCCATCCGGAAGGGTAAAATACCACAACTAACAGAAACAATTCAACCAAAATGAGGCTATCCATCAGAAAAACCAACGCTTTCCTTCCAAAATTTCTAGAATGTAGTCTTTCTAACTCGAAACATTGCCTTAGAGACCCATTTCCCACGAATTATCATAGAGAAATTAAGCAAAGGGATAGGAAAGTGATAATACACTGATAAAACATACCCATAGACGCTGGCCACTAGATATCAGGAGAGACTTGTTGCACTTGGTAAACAGGGTTCGGGAGGGAGCTTCAAGAGAACACCTAAGTATTCCACTTAACATGTAACCCAACTAATTAGACGGTCTCCAACTCGAACCAAATTTGCGGCATAAAATCATAGGCAGAAGTTATCACACCAGTCTCCATGATCTTCATGAATGCCTTACATGGATATAGCCAACTTGTAACAATTAGCGAGTGTGTGAGGGTTGATACAATGCCCCTCGCCATCCTTTCATCTCGATATACTAACCATGACATGGATCTCGAGGACTTTAGTTCTCTACTCTCACCCCGATCAAGGAAAAATCTTTTAATTATAAAGAAAAACTAAATTTCTATTTTTATTATAAAAATTAAAATCTTTTTAATTATAAAAGAAAAAACTAAAAAAAATCTTACAAGTAAAGTATAACATTTTTATATCATTTATAAAAAAAGTGCAGAGATATACTATTTTCATAAAAATAAATTTTTATATTTATTTATGTTTAAAAGGTTTTATTAATTTATAAATTTAAAAGGGTTTTTTTGGAAAAAATTCATTAGAAAAAAACTATGGAATATTAAATAAAGTGTGGATTCATAACAAAGATTTTTCTGATTTCAAATTTTTATAATTTATAATTCATTCAATTGAGAATGTTTTACGAATAAATCACATATAGTTATTAATGATGTGATTTATTTTAAACAATTCTCAATTATAAATATAAATATAAAGACTGGTTTATTTAAAAAAAAATATAAATATAAAGACTGGTTTAGGTTACTAAAAGGGATTAGATATGGACTTTTTGGTTTTTGTCCTTTTTAGTTACGTTTGCACAAAGCCAATCTTTGAAACTTTCGTCCATTCAACATGTCTTTGAGTTAAAAATAATGTTACCCTCTTGACACTCCAATTCCACGTGCATAAAACACCAAAAGAGGCCCTAATTTGACCCATTCATATGACACCACTAAATTTCAAAAGGATGCTAACTTTTGATTCTATTTGAATAGGAGTTGTTTAATCAAGGGAGGAATTGTCTGGTCAAAAGTGGTTGGAATGTGGTAGAAAATTTTCAAAAATTTTTATAGAGGCAATATTTGAATTGTGTTTTTGATGGTGGAAAATGGATTCAATACCATCAAACACTTCTAGGACACCTAAAATTTTGAAGTTTAACAACTATAACTTGAATTTACAAAAATCTTTGTTAATTTTTCTCTAAATATGACTAAAATTTCCATAACTTTCCAGACAACTCCTCCGCCTCGTTAGACTACACGCTAAGAATAAAGTTTACCCGAATAACTCCAAATTGCACAAAGGAATGTTTCAAATTTTTAAAAAATTTCTAAAGCTTGAGATGCTTTAATCTAGGTTAAATATTGCAAAGGGAAGTAGTTAGGTGTTCTCTCATTTCAGCGAGAAAATTTGAAGTTTTCTAAAACTTGAAATATACTACAAAGCATTGCGATGGTACAATTATGCATTGAAGGCCAACAAAGTGTTATATGGATAGTGAGAAAATTCAAATTTTCGCAAACTTCAAATGCTTTAAAATATGCTATGGTACAAATAAGTAATGATGTCAAGGTGGTAGTTCATGATTTGTTCATGATTACAAAGCAGTGCAAATAAGTAATGATGTCAAGGTGGTAGTTCATGATTTGTTCATGATTACAAAGCAAAAAAGTAATGAGAGGGAAGGTGGTAACCAAGATCATATTGCAAAAATATGGCGTTAAGGTGAGGTTGTTTAATTATGATGTAATAACATACATAATTAATATTTTATAATTAAATATTACAAGTAATAATGGAGTCAAGAAGCAAAAATTATAAAGGAATTTAAGAATGGATTTTTGGTTTACATTGTTTTGGGGTTTTTTAATTTATTTTTTGTGTTAAGATAATTGTAGACTTGTGCTTGTCGTCAAGGAGGTTCAAGATTGAGTTAGAGGGGTTGTTACTATTTTTTAAGCTTAAAGCAACCACCCATAAACATGTTAGGCGGGTTAACTGAGTTTCAAACTAGGACAGGGTCTAAATATTAGTTAGCAAAAACTTTCCAATGTGGAACGCTTACCATTCGATCTAGCCTAATGGGATGGAGCTTGTTTAACTTTAACTTATTCTTTATGCATTGTTTTAGTTTTCTTTTGTGCTTTAGGTTGAGGATTTTTATTTTTAAGATTGTTGTGAAAAGAAAATTCAACATTGTTGAATTTTGGTTTTAAGATTTTAGGATCTCTATATGAAGTAACTTAGATTTTGTTAAAATATTTCTCTCAATCCATTCTACAATTAAATGTTTGTCAATAGCCTTATATTTTTAAGGATTTTATGATTTGTAGACAAATTATTTATTAAAGAGCATTATAAATAATACATATTGTTTAAACAATTATAATTTGAGGAAATTTGATTTAATATAGAGTTTAGGTAAACTCTATTATTTGTTGTATTATTTGTCAATGAGATGATGAAATCAATACTTGCTCATCTTAAGTGTCTTAAAATCAAACCTATGATGTTGTTTCTTCTGCCCAAATCCATGTAATAGTTCTCATTACCCTTCCTCACTTTGCATTCTACGTTATCACCATGACCCAACATTTCTAGTTTGAAACAAAATGGCATAGCTACTTGTTAAAGGTTGATCTTATGCTACAATTAAAATATGCAAGTTGTTGGGAAAATTACTTGTCTTAATAAATCAATTCATTCACTCACATAAATTATCAATCAGCGTAAGTTTTCTTATTTCATGGTTATCATGCATAATATGTGCAAGCAACAATTGCCAACTGACATTGACTAGTTCCTAATTATTGCTATGATTTCCTTCTACAAGAACTTTTCCCTCAATCAAAACCCAAGGTTACTGTAACTATTCACAGTTGTAGGAATGTAAATCAATCCAAATAAAGGTCTCACTATCAAACCCACACTTGCATGAAAAATGACTCTCTGCACACAACTCTAGAAATGGAAATCACACTTGCATAAATGGAAGAGCATTCATTTATTCTAGGACCACTCTTGCAAAAAAAGAAGTAACACTCCTTGAAATCAATTCCTCACATGCAAAAATTCATTCAACCACATCTGCAACAATCATCAATCCTTATGCTAGCAATAGAAAATAAAATAAACTAATCAATTGCACAATAAACCATATCAACTTGTGACAACAACTAACTAATAGTATGTAACAACAATGAATTGTAAATCTGTAGCAACAATTGAACAACAATGAAAACACACAATTAATAAGGATTGATCTAGTAATAGTTTTGATGGCATAAAAGTGACCTGTATTCAAGTACTTTTCAAACTGACTTAACCAGGTAGTAACAACAATATATCAAGCAAGAAATCTATACCAACAGTAAATTGAAATAACAAGAATCGAAACACCACAACCTACAAGTGAATTAATTAAAGTAACTTTGCTAACTCTACAAACATAGCAATCACTGCTAAAGAGGACCCTTCCTCCTTAGCAGTGAGTTGACAAAATTACAACACACAACCGAGCATAATAGATCATAAAATGAACCACGAACTCACAAAAGATTGCATTAACTCTAAAACTTAAATATAAATATGAAAAGCCTGAAAATAATGATGTTGGCCCCCACATAAGGCAGAGAGATCCCTTCTTATAGGTTTACCTCTTGTATCTAATCTTGGTATTAGAATCATGAATAACAATGAGAATCTTTTGATTCTAAGGATGCTCAAATAATAATAACTAGAAGTATTTTCTTGAAACAAGTTACAACAAATTAGCTGCAAATAAAGTCGATGCCATAATGGGTGCCTTGTTTTAGCGAGTAGCTAAAATATGGGGAATTATAATTGTTGTGGCCAAATTGGTCACTTTATCAAGAAAAGTCAATCTTGCTAGCATAATGGTCTTGGTTGTCCTTGCTAAGTAATAGTGTACATATAAGCCCTTGAAATTAGCACCGAGAATATTGATAGCACAAAACATAGTATCAACATCGAAATAACATTAGAGCTACAACATCATGAAATCCTGAAAAAACAACATCACATTGTTTGGAAAAAGTGTGTAACAAAGTCTTAACCAACTGGGTCATCTTGTAAACATTCTTCTTTATACTTTTGTTAGTAAAGACACGCAAAACAACTATCTTCTCATAAACTGCAAGAAAACTACATAAATTAGAGTGACATGATAGAGTGGCATACCTTAGTAAAAAATATAATCAATTGGATAAAAGGATGTGGTTATGAAGGAAAAATTGTTAAATGGTAAGGAAAAGAGTGGTGAAAAGGATGTTAATTCTTGGACTCAACATCTTCCCCAGCTAAAGAAACTGCATGTCCTCATGCAAACTCATAAACATTCTTTAATTCATGATGTGAGTGTAACTCAATGAAATTATAAGGCATCGTTGGATCCTCACTGTTAACCCTAATCCCCTAAGAATTGATCAAATATAGCCACCATATCTTTGTATCCTTAGGATTAAATTGAAAATAATGTTGATACTTAGGCATTGGAAGCCAAATAAGAGAAAAAGCAAAACTTAAATATGAGCCAGTTAGGCCCACAATGTCTGATACAACTGAGATAAACTGGTACTCTTGAAAGGGAATGTACAAAATTTGGGTAGCAGTATAGGTCTTTATCCTTTAGCTTCTTATCACACACTTCCCATCTTAATTTTTTACCTTCCATCGCACCTTGTTTTAGTTGTCAATACTTCTAGAATAGAGGTCCAAGGCTCTTCTTCAGACATCACACATTGTGTTAAAGAAAGTGAAACTAGGTTTGGTATTTACAAATGTAATTTTGATCTTTGTACTTGTCAAGAAAAAGAAATACTATTTTTATAAATTATAAGAATGTGTTTCTTGCTCATTTCATAGGTCTAGGAAAGTCAAAGAGTCAAAGACATGTATAAGGATCTCTTCTTGAGCCAATCTATAAATGTATACTAGTTTAAAAGGCCCTTCAAGACCAGCACAACCTTCCTGAAGACGTTAGCTAGTAAAACAATGAAGAGAAAAACCATGTCGGCTCAGAATAAAGACACATCAATCCACTTGCACACGTCGGCTTATTATGGACACATCACCATTATATATATGCGGCTAAGGGTCACCATAGAAAAGAAAGCAACTCAGATTCCTTTGTATATATCGATGGGCACAATGAAGAATAGGAACTCGGATTCCTCTGTATATATTGATGGGCATAATGAAGAATAGGAACTAAGATTCTCTAAATTAATATGGATGGAGACAGAGGTCTCAAATGCGCATGATAGGAGAACGCAATCTCAGGTACCTCTGAGTAATTACAATCTCAGTATAATGATGATCTTGGTGCAATAAAAGGAACTCAGTCATGATGATCATAGTTCTAATACTAAGATCACTAAAGCAATCTCCTCTGTCTTGATATGCTTGTGGACACACTCTCAACATACTAACAATCTCGAGATAGTTATGTCAATAAAGATCTCGTTGAAAGGAAGGAATACACTCACTATCTCAGTATATTTATGATCTTTGTCTCAGTACAACTGTGATTCCATAGTAATGCATTCACATCATACTCTATCTCAACATATTGGTAATGAACAAGTCATACCACCTGAACAAAATCATGATCTCGATCTCAATATTGATCATGAAAAGTTCTCGGTGTAGTTGGTAGATATATATATATTGAGATCTAGTGTTAAGTATGATTTCAGTAAAAGTGTAGAGACAATCTTAGTAAAAGAGCAGTGAAGATCTCAGTGAAGATGTGACAATGAAGCAACAGTAATGATCATGTTGTTAAAATGAATATCTTAGTGAAGGCACTGTAATGATAACTTTGATGAAGCGACAATAATGATGATTATCTCAATAGTAACAAAGAAGAGGATTGATGTCTTGGTCTTGGAGTGGCCTTGTAGGTCAAGGGTCATGGTCTTGGTATTCATCAATCAAAATTTCTATAAGAAGAATTTCGTGTGGGTTTTCCACTCCAAGAGGGAGAGGTTTTGGCCTTGGCAGGATGCCAAAACCTTGTGTTCTTGTCTCTTTGTTTTGGTAGCTATTTTTTGAACTAAAGAAGACACACTCTAATAATAATATGAGAAGATTGGAATAAGAAGAAAAATTTAAAACACCTCACAAATAGTATCATGCAAGAAGAATCTAATTAACTCTAACTGCCCTATATTCTTCAACATGGTATCAGAGTTAAGGTGTTGAAGTCAAAGGAAGGGAAACAAAGAGACATTCAAGGATCAAGCTCTACGAAATAACATCAAAACAAGTTGAAGGGTTTTTTCAAGATTGAAGGATCAAAGAAACAATCTACAACAATAAGAACCTTTTATCCACAATCATCATTAAAAGGCCATGAAGACTCCTATCAAGATGCCTACAAAGAAATATAACTCATAGGACCTCAAAATAAAGATCTCATCATCTTGAAAAAGATTGAAGCAGTCTTGATCCACTCCACAAAAGAAGGAAAAGAATATTGAAGGTGAGAAGGCATTGTCATCTTCAAGATTATAATAAAGCAAGGATCATCTCCTTATCCAAGAATAAGATCATCTAAGAATGAAACAAATCATCCTCATCAAATGGAGCAACCTTTTCTATTGAGGAAAGGCTCTCTCATTTGCAAGAAGGTCATCCAAGAAGAAGCCCTCATATATCTTTTTCAACCATCATCAAATAAATCAAGGTGAAGATCTCATCTTCACATGACAAGTAAGTATCTTTTCATTCTATAATTAAGTTTGGTTAAATAACTTCATGATTGCAAGGAAATCTATAAATTGGATGGGTCATGAATATTTTTTGCATGAAGAAAGAGGATAGACATAATCCTCTAAGTAGCTGAAGTCATCAAAAAGGTCTCCTCTGAATGCATGGAAAGGGATACTTATGAAAGATCCCCTCATATATCAATATTGGAGGCATCAAAGAAAAAACCACCCTATGAAGGTGCAATGAAGAAGGTCACATCAAATATGATCTACATGAAAGGAAAGGGTATCAAAGGATGTAAGATATCTTCATAAGGTTCCACCTACAAGATCTACGAAGAAATATAACCATCATTGATGCACTAACAGATAGGAAAGGTAACAAATGTCCATGAACAAGAAGGTTACCACATTCAACAACTTATGGTCTCTATGCTAAATGGATAAATACTAGTTGATGGCAAAAGTATTGAATAACTCAAACATGTGTAGAAAGGAAAGGCAAGTTTTGTCCTCAAATAGTATAGCTAAGATTCAATACTATGAAAAGAAAGCTTAAATCACCAGAAAGATGGAGGAAGCTGAAGAAAAGAGCCAAGAAAAGAGGGAGTAACAAATCTTTCCTATGAGTAAGATAATATCCCTCACAAAAGAATTCTATCATAAGCTTTTGTTATAAGATATGACCATGATATTGAGATGCATTGTGGCATCATGAAAGCATTAGAAGAAAGAGCTCGTGACATCAGAAGGAAAAAATCCATGACCGACAAAATATGAAGGATGTATCTCTTGGGAACCTTAGTGGACATTGAAGGAAAGGAAGAAGTCATCTAGGACAAGGCTCATCATACATCAAGTCAAAAAGGAAACATCTACCAGTTGGGGATATACAAGATCCTCAAAATTATTTTATGTAATCCAAATCATAGGGTTCACTAATCTAAAGAGGAAGCAAATGTTTCAATAGGAGCTCCAAATTATGGAATCCATGAGATGATGATGTGATGACATGAAGCAGATCAAGGGATTGGAGATCTTTTAAATCAAGGAAGCTACTGGAAGAAGCTTTGATGATCTGAAGATAAAATAAGGTATGCATGATTGTGTTTAATATTATAATGTCATATCATATGGTTGCAAGTAATATGGATCATTGCTTCTATCTTTAGAAGCATGATCAAGAGAAAATGATCTCCTCGTCTGAAAGGATGCAGGAAGGAATAAGTCACACTAGATGAAATCAACACAATATGTCCTCATATGAAGTATGAGGTGGTTGAATAAAATTTAGAAACTATGATTGAAATCACCTGGGAATGGAATGCGTGAGGAAGGAAGAGATCATGAGATATGAAACCATGATGAAGGCAATCAACATCCAAAAGGCCAAGAAGATTTGACTAGGAAATCTCCCGGAAAGATATGAAGACTATGATGGAAAAGATTAAGACCCTTGACAATAGATATCTTTGGGAGATGTGACAACATGTATGCAGGATGCTGATACCTGCAAAAGGATGTCATGATGAAGAATCCATCTAGTAAGGTGCGATTTGATTCAATGATATGTTTTAATTTCTTGAATAATATCTGGATGAGTTCATGCAAGGATAATGAAATTGTATAACTAGCATTCATGTGGTGGAAGCATGATGAAGAGGTAGCCATATGACGAAGGTTCTAGACATGAAGAAGGCCACTTTCCATTAATAAAGGAATGACATGACAAATGAAGGAGGAAAGTGATCAGTGGATGTTTCCGTACAAGGAAGAAGCTCAACTGATTTTCATAACATCAAGGAGAGAAGTTGATCAAGCAGATGAAAGACCCACAAAGAAGAAGTTATTGATGTATAGAAGAGTCCCTAGTTAAGAGAGATCTCTAACAAGTCCCTAATCAAGAGGGAGCTTGGATTGGATCACCCCTGATTAAAAGGGAGTAACAATTGTGTTTTTCTATTTCATGTGTCACGCACTAGACTAGGACTAACAACCGTAAGTCTAGGTGAAGGCCATGAAGAGAAATGTAGACACATGATATCCTCCCTAGTTGAGAGGGAGAGATAGACACAACATTCTTGTCATCACTTTGGAATAAAGAATGGAGGATTGGGCAATGATCTGACATCCGATGCTCTTTGAGGATGTGTAGGGCATCCAAGACAAGAGTAGGCAAGAGGACCGATATTCTTTGAGGCCTGGGAACCCAAGATAAGAATATTCCTAGAAGGTCATACTCAGTGAACACCTGGGTGGGTATGTACCTTGAGAGACAATGATGAAGGTGTTTATAGTCATTAGTCTTACCAAAATTGTGCTCTGATCTAATAGAGATGTCATTCAAGGCCTTGCCGTGGAAAAAATGTTGGTTACTATGATGCTATATAGATGGGTTACCAATCTGATTCTTCTTATGAGAAATTATTCAGATTGGGAATGACCAAGGATGATTATAAATACCTCCCTAGTTAAGAGGGAGTGTTTAAGAAAGTGTAACTAGGCTCAGTATTTATAAATGTAATTTTGATCTTTGTACTTGTCAAGAAAAAATTATTATTTTTGTAAATTATAAGAATGAGTTTCTTGCTCATTTCATAGGTCTAGGAAAGTCTAAGAGTCAAATAATGTATAACAAGCTCTTCTTGAGCCTGTGTGTAAATGTATACTAGTCTAAAAGGCCCTCCAAGACCAGCACAATCCTCCTGAAGACATCAACTAGTGAAACAATGAAGAGGACAACCATGCCGGCTTAGAATAAAGGCACAACAGTCCACTTGCACACGTCGTCTTATTATGGAGACATCACCACTATATATAGGCAGTTAAGGGTCAACACAGAAAAGAAAGCAACTTGAATTCCTTTGTATATCTCGATGGGAACAACGAAGAATAGGAACCTAGATTCCTTTGTATATCTCAATGGGAACAATGAAGAATAGGAACTTATATTCTCTAAATTAATATGGATAGAGATAGGGGTCTCAAATATGCATGATAGGAGAATGCAATATCGAGTGCCTTTGAGTAATTACAATCTCAGTATAATGATGATATTGGTACAATAAAAGGAATTTAGTCATGATGATCATAGTTCCGGTCTCCTTATAGTTTCAACGTCCTAATTGTCTCAACATTCTAATACTAAGATCACTAAAGGAAGTTCCTCTGTCTCAACATGCTTGTGGACACACTCTTAGCATACTAACATTCGCAACATAGTTACGTCAATAAAGATCTTGATGCAACGAAGGGACACACTCACTGTCTTAGTATATTTATGATCTCTGTCTCGGTAAAACTGTGATCCCATAGTAACAAATTCACATAATACTCTGTCTTGGTATAATGGTAATTAACAAGTCATACCACTTGAACGAAATCATGATCTCGGTCTCAGTATTGATCATGAAAATATCTTAGTGAAAATGTCATATATATATTGAGATCTCAATGTTATAGTTATGATTTCAGTAAAAGCGCGGAGATGATATTAGTAAAAGAAAAGTGAAGATCTCAGTGAAGATGTGACAATGAAGCAACAATAATTATCTTGTTGTTATAATGAATATCTCAGTGAAGGTGCAGTAATGATAACTTTGATGAAGCAATAATAATGATGATGATGTCAGCAGTAATGAAGAAGAGGATTGTTGTCTTGGTCTTGGAGTGGCCTAGCAGGTCAAGGGTCATGGTCTTGGTATTCATCAATCATAATATCTATAAGAAGAATTTCATGTGGTTTTCCTTTCCAAGAGGGAGAGGTTTTGACCCTGGCAGGATGCCAAGACATTGCGCTCTTTGTTTTGGTAGCTATTTGTTGAACTAAAGAAGACACACTCTAATAATAATAAGTGAAGATTGGAATAAGAAGAAAAATTGAAAACACCTCACAAATAGTTATGATGCAAGAATAATTTGATTAACTCTAATTTCCCTATATTTCTGAGATATGGTTCGAAGAAGTTATGGTTTTTTGCATGCTCCAGAATTCAGTCTCAAACAGGTGACCTAGGGAAAATTGTCATAACTTTCTCTATGAGAATCAGATTTGAATTTCATAAAAAGTGACCGAAAGAGCAAGAAATTTAGTTTTTCTTGTATCATTTTCATGGCTGAATGTTGAAACAATGACACGTGGAATTCTATACAAGTTTGATCTACTGAACTAGTCCATAACCAAGCCATTGTGGGAGATTGGGCATAAATTTATCTTGAAGAATCAAATATTAGTATGAATTGTGGAGTTGGAAATAAGACTCAGAGGGATACCATAGGAAAAAATTTCAAACCTTGGAGATCTGAAATTACATAGTTACAACTGTTTCAAGATTGAGCTCCTGAAAGAACGAAAAACGTGTGTATTTTTTAAAAAATTGCATAACTTTGTTTGAAAAATGAGTTAAAGTGATTCCATGGGAATATTGAAGCATACATATCAGTATTTGGTTCTAAAATTCCTCCCAAACAAAAAGAATTATACATCTATTAAGCCCACAAAAAGATCTACTATGACAGATAAAGAGGAAGAATTGCAACATGATATATAAAAATTATGGGACCAAGTGCAACAAATTTTTCTCTCACAAAGAATAACCAAAGATTAAATAAAAGGGGACATGGATGTTTTAAAATCAGAAATAAAAGGCTTTGAAAGATGGTTTAAAAGTAGATGTGGAAGCAACGATGAATGTCAAGATTGAAGGATTGAAGGAAGGGTTGACAAGGTTGTTGTAAGAAAGGCTTCCTAGTGGTGACAAGGTAATCCATGAAAATCACAATGAGGACAAAAGGAATATGAATTATGACTTTAGAAATCTAACGTTGGGTTTAATACCCACTAAATTCCAAACATAGATATGAGGAAGTTTGATGGCAAGGATCTGGTAACATGGATACTACAGATGGAATAATATTTGATCCCCTCGATGTGCAACACACACAAAAGGTACACATTTCATCTTTATATTTAGAACCTAGTTAGTTTGTATGGTAGCAATGGATTTTTTCTCATAAACCACCTATCACTACATGAGGTTCACCTTTGGGAACTTGATTCATTGGAGAATACATTCAGGGTGGCAAGAAAAGTTGAAAGCAAAATTATGGCAACAAGGAATTCTACCACTCACAACTATACAGAGAGCAACACCTTCTTTAGACAATTTATACATCTCAAATAAAAAGGTTCAATGGCGGAGCACATTGAGGATTTCTATAAATTGAATATTAGGGTAACTGATATACCAGAGGAGAATAGGATTTATGTCTTCATAGGGACTTTAAACGATAACATCCAACATGAGGTTCACCTTTGGGAACTTGATTCATTGGAGAAGGCATTCAGGGTGGCAAGAAAAGTTGAAAGAAAAATTATGGCAACAAGGAATTCTACCACTCACAACTACAAAGATGGAAGTGTTTCTGCTTCTAGCCTTCCCACAACCTACAAGGATGACACCACAAAAATTAGAGGACAAAATATAAAAAAGGTATTTTTTACAGTTGTGATAGTAAATACATTGAAGGTCATAAGTGTGATGAGAAGAAATTATTTTACATAGATTGAGAAGAAGAGGAAGAAAATGAATAATAAACATCAAAAGAGGACGATATGCACCAAGAACCGACCTTGGAGAAAGAAGAAATGAATCCCACCATATCTTGTAATGAATTAGTAGAACTAGTACTCCTCAAAATCTTAAGTTAGAAGGATATATCAAGAAGAAAAAGGTAATAGTGTTGATTGATTCGGGTAGTACCCATAATTTTGTTCATTGTAAGATAGCGAAGGAATTAAATTTCTTCCTATATCTTGCACTAGAGTTTCGAGTGATGGTTGCAAATGGAGGAACTATAAATTTATTTGGAAAGTGCCATAATATCAAGATAACCATGGGGGAATATGTATTAAATAGTCTAATGATTTCCATTCCAATGGGTGGTGCTGATGTTGTACTAGGAGTCCAATAGTTACAATATTTTGGGATGATATCTTTTAATTTTCAAGAACTTTTCTTGAAATTTTTTTGGGAAGGAAAGGAAGTTGAATTAAGGGGTATCGCAGGGAAACTAGGAAAGATAATCAACTATAATGGCATTGATAAAGATTCTGAATAAAGAAAAACAGGACGTAATTGCATAATTATGCTCACTAGAGGTTCAAACACCAAAATCATCTATTTCCCTAGATCTCCAAAAAGTCTTGGACAATCATTCCAAGGTATTTGAGACTCCCAAAGGCATCCCACCTATTCATGATCATGATCATGCTATTCATTTGATTCCAAGAAGTGTTACTCCAAACATAGGCCTTACAGATATCCCTATGCCCAAAAGAGTGAAATTGAATGTATGGTTACATAAATGTTAGAGGCCAATATAATTCAACCTAGTCAAAGTTCCTTCTCTACTCTAGTAGTGTTGGTGCAAAAGAAGGATGGATCATGGTGTATGTGTGTGAATTATAGAGAGCTCAACAAGCTCACTACTAAAGATAAATTTCCCATTCCTGTCATTGATGAATTGTTGGATGAATGACATGGAGCAATTTACTTCATGAAGTTGGATCTTCATTCAAGATATCATCAAATTAGAATGAATACTGAAGACATTCCGAAAACAATGATGCCCTTTGGATTTACTAATGCACCTTCCACATTTCAAGGGTTTGATGAATTCCATTTTAAAACCCTTCATTAGAAAATTGGTGTTAGTATGTTTTGATGATATACTAATCTACAACAAGGCTTAGAAAGATCATGTTCAACATGTTGATAGGGTGCTCAAACTATTGGAGGAGAAACAATTATATACCAAAACCTCCAAATGTTTCTTTGGAGTATAGGAGGTGGAATATTTGGGTCCTATTGTATCTCATGAGGGTGTTAAGGTAGGCCCTAACAAAATTAAAGCTATTAAGGAATTGAAAATACCCACACCCATAAAGCATCTTTGAGGATTTCTCGGGTTGACAAGGTATTATTGCAAGTTTGTTAAGAATTATGGGAGAATAGAAACACCTCTAACAATATTATTTAATAAAGATGCATTTTCTTAGACTCTAGAAGTAACTAAGGCCTATGAACATCTTAAAGAGGAAATGTACCAAGCACTGGTCTTAGCTACATCTGAATTCACAAAAACCTTTATTATGGAATATGATGCCTTAGGAAGTTGAATTGGTGTTGTTTTAATGCAAGAAGGAAGACCCATTGATTTTGAAAGTCATCCAAGCAAAGGAAAGTATTTACACAAACCTATTTATGAGAAGGAAATGTTGGCAATAATACATGCACTAAAGTAATGGAAATCTTACCCAATGGGAAGACACTTCAAGGAAAAAACAGATCATGATAGTCTTAAATAATTTTTGGAACAAATATTATCTTCAAAAGGGAAACAAAAATGGGTCACAAAGATGTTGGATTATGACTCTGAAATCATCTACAATAAGGGAATTAAAATGTTGTTGCATATGCACTCCAAATAAAGGATGAGGATGTGGAAGGATTGGTTTGTGCGATTTTTACTATCCAACTTAAATGGATAACTGAAGCAAGGGATGAATGGAAGAATGATGAAAAAGTGTGGGCACTCATTCAAAAATTGCAACAAGATCCCAATACATCTAATACATTTAGTTAGAAAAATGATTTATTATGGTACAAATATCACTTATATCTTTGTCGGATTTCCCAACTCAAACAAAATATTCTTTTGGAATTGCACACCTCCCCCTTAGGAGGGCACTCGTGTTTTTCAAAAACTTACAATGGTGCCAAGAAGGAATTTTTTTGGGATGGTCTTAAATTTGATATTAAAAAGTTTATGGTAGAATGTTATGTTTTCCAACAAATTAAAGTTGAGACAATTAAGACCCCAGGTTTATTACAACCTTTAGCCATTACAAGTTAGTGTTGGGAGGTGGTCTCCATGCATTTTATCATAGGTTTACCCAAGTTTGAAGGAAATAGTCTCATCATGGTGGTAGTTGGTAGATTTACCAAGTATGCATAATTTTGTGCATTATCTCATCCTTCTAAAGCCAATACAGTTTCTACTGCATTTATGGAAACAATTCAAAAGCTACATGGAAACCCAAAGATTATTTCAAGTGAAAGAGATCCCATTTTCACTGGAAAATTTTCAACGAAATTATTTTCTTGTCTTGGTACTCGATTAACTCATAGCTCATCTTATTATCCTCAATCTGATGAGAAAACTAAGATAGTGAACAAATATTTGGAAGGTTATTTTCATTGCTTCATATCTGATAAAAAAACACAATGGGTCAAGTGGCTATCTCTAGTTGAATGGTGGTATAATACTTCCTTCCACACTGCAACAAAAATTACCCCATTTATGGCACTTTATGGATATCATCCACCATCCCTAACATCATCTTTAAGAGAAGATTCTAAGGTTCAAGCAGTGGAAGATCAAATCGAGCATCAAAAATTTCTCCAAATCTTAAAGGATAACCTCACTCTAGAACATAATTGAATGAAGCAACAGGTAGATCAACATCACAGTGAAAGAAGTTTTGATTTAGGCGACTAGGTATTTTTATGACTACAACCATACAAACAAATGTCCCTCAAGAAAAAGAATAAGGATAATAAATTATCACCCAAGTACTATGGTCCTTACAAAGTGTTGCAAAATATTGGTACTGTGGCATACACATTGGAGCTGCTTGCATCTTCCCAAGTACACCTAGTTTTCCGTGTTTCATGATTAAAGAAGGTTATCAGTGACAAGCTCCTAGTTCAAACAACATTGCCAAAACTTGATGAAGAAGGGAAAATCATATTTGAGCCTGAAGTAGTCATGAAAACAAGAACCTGATAGCTATGAAATCAATTAATTTCAGAGTATCTCATTAAGTGGAAAAATTTACCCATTGAAAATTTCACACGAGAGGATGATAATTTTATACAAAAGCATATGAAACTACTCAAGCATTGAGGACAACACTTTTGTGAAGGATTGGGGCATGTTAGATCCCTAAAATAGTAGTGTATCCCCCTTATTGTTATTGTTAGTGTAGCCCCCTATTGTTATTGTTGTGCCCCATTGAAGCCCACTATTATTATTGTTGTGCCCTTAACTTATTATTGTTATGTAGGATCTGATTATATTGTGACCCCTTAGACTCCTATATATACCAAGGAGGTCTTATCATTTGTATCATCCAAGAATTATTCATTTATGTAATGTAAAGGAGGTTTCCCCCTCAAAGAGGATAATTTTTAAGTCGTTGATCTATCTTTTGTTTTGTTTTGTAAGCTAGTTGCATAACATTTTTTTTGGGAGCTGAAGAAATTCCTTTTTCCTCTAAGATTCCAATCCATAAATCTTGAGGCTCCAAGTGGGAAAAATACTCCACAAACTCTGAAAAAAATATTTATAAAATTATCATTAAATACATATTAAAACTCAAAAAAAAACTTATATTT
>APFE031659280.1:0-32911 GCA_000404065.3 Pinus taeda
GTGATTATTGTTTCAGGAATTCAAGTTTGCTCCTGAGGAATACATCCCTTTCTCACACCCCAGCTTAGTGGAAAATTCTTAATTGCTTTTCACTGGTTGTTTACACTCCATCATCAAAATTTAAAGTTTGTTTCATGAAGTATCTAAATGGCCCTGTAACTCCAGCTGCTCAAACTCAGGATTTCAAGAAACCAACAGCCATAGACTCCATTGCCCAATGGACTAATTTTACCTGCAGAACTACACTTTAAGTTTCAGAAAGACATCCTTCCAACCAAACATAAACCAAAAACCTTCACTTCATAACTAGCCTAATATCTCCATAGAACAGAGACAAACCTTAAAGAGAGAGCCCTCTCTGATTACAGTTGGGCTAAAAGCTGTAGTCCAAAGATTGGTTAGTGGTTACCCTGGCCGTATTCCCTTGGGAGTCATAGGGAACAACCTGGGTGTTAACACTTTCTATTTAGTTACTTATATTATGGATGCAATCTGTTATGTTTCCAAATTTTCTTTAATGGGTTCGAAGTGGAATACACAGAATCCCTTGCCCAGTCACATTTATCATAAAGAATTGGGGGATTCCAAGTTTATTCTGTATTTTTACAGAATTTGCCATAGAATTATGTTGCCTCTTTATAAAATGTTGTATAATAGGGATGCCCCAAGATTTTCCCCCGAAGTAGAAGTTGACATTCTCCCTATCGCAAGATGGTTTGGGGAATAGCTTTTCACCTATGTCAGAGCATTTGGAAGCATTTTTCCCCTCATGTCCTACCCTTATATGTTCCTGATAAGTTATTGGCTCAAGAAATTGCCTACCAGACCTGTGGGGTGGGAGGAATGAGCAAAGAGTTGAAAGATAAGGAGGCCATTTTGCCGCAATTTCCCATGGCCTGTGGGGCCTTTTCATTGTTTGATTTAGGTCATGCATTCAAAGAAGTAGACAATATGCTATGTCTACGACTGTTCAAGTTTCCAGGAAGAAAATTTGACCCTTTTGATGTCATTAAGAATTTCAACATTGTTGTCAAGATAAAAGTATTTTCCAAAGAAGACGATATTTTTAATGATGCCTTCCAACAAAAAAGCACACTGAAAGAAGTTTTTCATATGGCTCAAATTCAATTTCCCCTAGTGAAATTCAAAGAATTCAAATTGTATAGATAAAGGATATTAGCTAACATCCCCTTGGATAAGTTACGCTTGGAACCAATAAGGGATCCAACTCCCAGTATCAGTTTAAGTGGAAGCTCAAGTACAGACAAGTCCAGATCTAAGTCTAGAAAAGAATCACCAGAACGCTCTAAACGATCTGAGAGCGACTATAATAAAAGTGAAGGATTATTTAGAGACACTGCCCAATCTAAAGAGCACCTGGAACAACAGGTCTTGACTACACCACAGGTAAAAGTTCCCCCTCCCATCATCCAGCCACCAAAGCCAGTAAGAACTGAACTGGATAAAGAGTGGGAAACATTCAATGAATTGATTAATACTAAGGAGCAAAGCACAAATACACCTGAGATTACAATACAGACAGTGACAGATATGATCATGGAAAGAGTCAACAATGCTCCAGAAATAGAGCATATTCCCATTATCCCATCATCTGAATCATGCTCAAGGTAGAGGAAATTCCTTCTCTAGATGTATTCTGTAGCCCACAACATAAGGCAGTGGTACAAAGGCAAAGAAAGAAAAAGAAACTCGATAGCATGCTCTCAGCTGAGGCAGAGTAGCTAGACGTCATTTGGCAAGACCCTACCACTGACCCTACTGAAAACATCACTAAGTTATCTCAGATCGCAAGAGCCTATGCTTCTGCTGCCATTGACAAAGCATCCAAGGTACAGAAATTACTGAAGGAAAGAGAGAAACAAATACAAGTTTTACAGCAATAATTACAGCAAGCCAATGCCAATCGCGAAGCAGAGGAAAAGTTAGAAAAGTTACAGCAATATTTTCAACAGATGCAGCTGGGATACCAGAACAATTTGACTGAAAAATAAAATCAGTTGCAAGCTATGCTAGAGATGCATAAATATGATCCCAATATTACAGAGGTTGTCTCAGAAGCCCTTGCCTTAAACGACCAACTCTTCCAACAACAAGAAGTATTATGCCAAAGAATATCGCAATGGAATTCCCATTGCGAGATGAGTGACAAAATTACCAATCAAATCGTAGACTTGCGACATGATTATGATTTAATTGACAAAAGAATTTCTAATTATTTGGCTTGGCATGAATCAGAAGAAGGAAAGAAGGAAGGCACACTTAGAATCAATGAAGCACATAAAGAAATTCTTTTCCATAAATGGGATGCACAGATTAGAAAGGCAGAACAGGTAGCAGAAGAAGTAGCTACAGCGGCAAACAACGTCATTGACTGTGTTAATGAAAACTTACACAGAGCAAATCTCACTTCAGAGACCGCACCAGGATTTCTCCCAAAGGCATAGCAACTGCAAACAAACTGGAGACAGAAAGTTGAGGAAAGGGCAGAGTCCATCAAGAAGTTAACCAAGTTAAATTGGGAAACTTACTGGCAGTACTTGGTTAAACCGCACAGTCAATGCATGACTCTCAAATGCCTTACGAATTCTGCCGAGAAGATAGCACCAGCACTTGCCGATTCTATTTTCATAGGGCAACTAAAATCAGAGGTTGGCCAACCGACACTCCTCAAGCCTATGTTGAATGCTTGCAACCATAGAGAAGAGAAACATAGATAGTTAATTCCATATTCAGTTTTAGTTTTAGTTTTGATTTATTTTTTCCTTAGATGAGGACGGTCATTTAAACCTCCCCCTAGATTTTTTTAATAAACTATTTTTAGTATTTATGAAGTAGTATTTTAACCCCTCTCATGCATTTAGAGAAGGGTCCTGAAATTTGTCAAAAACATTTCCTCAGAACATGCACTTCTGCACCCTCGGAGGAGGTTTTGATGAATGAATGGAACAAGATTTATTGATATCTGTATTTAATGTGTCCTACTAAAATGCACTTTTGTACTCTTAGTAGATGTTGAATTAGGAAGAGATAAATCTATATTGATGAAGCTCATGAGTAGGAATTGTTATCAATGGTACTTTTATCTCTTAATGATTTTTACTTATGTGTCCAAGTAATATTTTATGCTTAGTTATTTAATATTTATACATGAAAGCTTGAATGTTTGAGTTATCATTTGGCACTTTTGTACAATGATGACTATTCTGTTTATGCTCAATATATGAATGACTTATTATGTGATATGCTTCTCACAATTGTTTCAGCTAACTTTTTATATGAAACAAATCATTTTTATCGAATTCTTTTCTTGTAGAGATTGAATGATCTTTATTACCAATTTCTGTTCGAAATTATTTTAGATCGCATAAGTAGAAAAGTTGAATTCCGAGTTAGTTTTAGACTTAAATATTTCTGTTCATTAGAATACAATTGCATTTTTAAATTAGACTTAGATTAAAAGCATTTTACTTATAAATCTTTAGAAAACAGAAATATTAATCAACACACACAAATTGGGAAACTGGTCCCATTATCCCCAATCGGACCCACCATCCCAAATGGAAAAGGAGCTACTTTCAAGATCCAGACTGGGTGGGTATCCCCCTTGTTGTAGACCCGATTTTCAGGGCTTCAACAATACCCATCGTACACAAGGCACAACAGCTGCTAGATGATGAAAATAGTGATGGGTACACGGTGAAAGTGTGGAATCCATAGCAAATGAAGCAATTCAGCTTTCTCCACACCAGGCAGCCATTTTCACGGTTGTAATGTTGTGACTCGCCCCTTCGTGCTCTGCTTTATGAGGCTCTCCATCTCTAAATGTGGGAACTTCTCACGATCTACGAGGTCCAATATTCAAACTTCATTGTGGGCACGCAGCCCAGGTGTGAGCCCTCAAACACAATTCTGTCAGGGAGGAGCAGGGTCTGGAGTGCACTCTTGGTGGCATCCAAATCCTTTAGTATATTTGTTTTCCCTTTTCGCGAGGGGACGTACTCGGGCAATTTCGCTGCAGAGCACACCGGCTGGATTTCCTCTTCCATGTATTCTGCTTCCTCTATCTCATTAACAAGAGCCTGTAGGTCCTCCTCCTCATCATCTGTCTCAATGGTGACAGCCTTGCCCTTTTCTTCCATGGAGAATTTACCAAACCGTGGATTCCTCAGGGACATGCGAACTGTTTCCAGTGCCTACTTATCTTTCTTGGGCCTTAGCATCCGAGGTGATTTCAAGATTTCCGGTGCAACCTTAGTGTCTCTGGGAACATCATGTACCATGGGGTTCTGTGCAGCTTCATCGGTGGTTCCTTTTACAAAGCCCAAACCTCTCCTGGTAGTCGTCATCTTGTTTGAACTTTCTATTGTCATTCATGAACTTCGAGGCTCAAATATGGCTCGACGCTCAACACTATGTGCTCTAATCAACTACTCAAATCTCAAGTGAGCAAGTGTTGTCTTGTGACTAGCCCCTAGAGTTTATAGCGCCTTTTGAATTCGAATTCAACCATTCCACCCAATTCTAGGCTATCAATGCTTTCTTGCTGGTAGATTGCCCCAAATCTTGCCCTTAATTCATGTCTTAAATGCCCGCCGCCCGCTCCCTTTTTCCTTAAACCAAACATCTTGTCATGAATAGTGACACCAATGGTCACTTCACAGCCTACTCGCATAGTAGTGCAGCCCCCGTGTGTGGTCGCGCCCCTTGTGACATGTTGATTTTGCATGCACCTCCCTCATCGTGCAGCTCCTAGATGAACTCTTTTATAATCCCATTCTCTCTTTCAACTCCCTAGAGCACTGAGACTGAGATCACTATGGCTAGTCAGGTGGTCATACCACTTGTGCAAGACTTCAACTCGCCTTTTAGTATACTCCGCGGAAACTCCTCAATTGCCTTCGCGACAGCCAGTGCTGCGTGTTCTACTGTATGTAGTGCGCTCCCTTGGTTATTGTGTTTGGTGAGGTGTGGCCGTAGCTAGGGTAGCAGAGTCATAAATTCTCGGCGACAATCTTCTAATGCAGTGGTATGATCATCTGTATATGGCCTTGTCATCCTTGGTTTATCGATGAGACATGCTTGTGTGATCTCATTTTCTAGCCTCTTGATCTTAGCATCCATCAAAATGCTTTTCTTACTCAATCGTACCCGGTCCTTTTCGAGTTTGCAAATTCTAAGGTTCCCTCGCCAAATGGCTTCCTGAATCCTTATATGTTCGACCTCGCGTAGCTGTGTGATTTCTTCCTCCTGGTCATCACGTTTTGTCACAAATGCAGGAATGATTACGCGTGGATTCCTTTTTGTATTCTCTTTAAAAATTACAATTTCTACTCTGTTCCACACCTTTGGAATCATCTCTGTGCTCAGGCTTTTGCACATGGTCCTATAGGCCCATCGAACCGCTGGCACGTGCAGGTCCCAATCAGTTCATCTCGCTTGGTGAACCTTGTTCAGTACTCTGCACACCCTATCAAATGCTTCGTCATGGATAATTGGTAGCGCGCATCACCTTTCCTGCTGTTGTGTTTTGTTTTGATTCTCTATTCTGGGGGTGGTGTGTGCTTGTGCGGGTTGTACAACATATGTCTACACCCATTGGAAAAGGTGGGCACACAAGTTGTTCTGCCCCTACTGACTGGCTTTCATTCAGAGGTGGGGTTTTCCAAAATGTAGGAATATCATCCTTCTGCATCCGTGCCAATCCTCAAAATTTCCTTAATGCGTACCCCACCATCATGCGGGCGTTGCACACAGTGCCCATTTCAGAGCATCGAATTGCTACTGTTCTGGTACTGTGCTTTCAAATTTGCTTAGAAATTCATCCACTACTATTAATCCATCATATGTCGACACCTCCCTTGCCTCTGTTGTCATGCAACACAGTGATCTAACCATCATGTTACAATTAAGCATTGTTACTTCATGCAGTCGATTCTGCCATAACTCTACTTCTTCATCTGAATCTAAAGTGTAGGAGCTTTCGCGCTCCCACAAAATTCTTCCATCTTCAATCGGATTCACCCAATCCTGTTCTCACGTAGTTATCTTGTAAATACAATCAAGATCGTCGTCACTATCATCGTCACACACCAATTCAGTGTATCACTCTCCTTCACCTGGATCTAGCGGTACTACTATCTGTAGTGACTTTTTATCAAAGATCATTTTGCACTTCTTCATATTTATGACTCCGTTCATATTGGTGGTCCAGTCTATTCCTAGTAGCACGAAATAGGGATTACTGTCATTGACAATCTCTATCACTTCAAAATCTACCTGCATGCTCGCACCTTCAATATCTACTGTTATCCCTTGCAATCTTCCCATGGGTAAAATTTTCTATTGGCTCGCCATTCATAACTGGATAGGAGACCACTGTAGTGCGGGTCTACTCATGCATTCCCATGTTTGTTTTGGCATTACATTCGCGTCCGATCCGAGATCCAAGATCACCTGATCCATTTCATGCTCGTTGATTTGCATAGTCAACCTCATTTCACTTTCTGTGTGCAATGCATGCTTTCCAAGTTTCCGGACCACGTGCGATTCTCCTGACCCCGCGCACCTAGTGATAAGTTCCTATAGTCCTTTGACTACCTTGCTGTCATGCAACAATTTCATGCATGTCTCCAGAAAGGTAGTGAGCATTGAAGGATCCATCCTTGGTTCTAGTTGATCATTACTACTTAAAGTGGAGGCCTCTGTGAAGCTCTTCTTAGCTTCCATGAATGTCTCCTTCACGCATTCTAAATCAAATTCAGGTTCCTTTGTAGGAACCTTGCAAACCCATGCACTTTCTTTTGGTTTCTTCCCTTTATCATCACCCATGGTCATACCACTCTTGAGCATCATGTTTACATTTGGGTCTTCTTCGTGCAACTCAGACCTCATCATCTGCAAATTCTGAGTCGGAGGGGGCTGGAGTACCCCTTTTTCGTGCATCCTCACTATCATCAAAGGGAAGTCTTCTGCCTCATGATTCAACTAAGTACAATACAAACATGATGTCCTTGTCGGATTTTTGCAATAGTTGACATAGTGCCCTAGCCCTCCGCAATTGTAACAAATTAGTCACTCGTGACCCCTTCCTGGTCTCATTCCACCTCAACCTCGACCACGCCCCTGAAATTCAATGTGCACCATCCCTATGTTTGGGTTGAAGGCTCGTGTTTCGGTCTGCACCCTGTAGGCAGGAGTCTAATCCATCGTTAGTTCATAGCTTCAGTAGGTGCATTCATCATGGCATACCAACCTGCAGAAATTACAAAACAATTGTTGGGATGTCTGCGTATACTTCTGCAATAGATGTCAATTATTTGTAGTTTTTTTTCCTCCTATCTGACAAATCACGCCCCATAATGCAAGCGTCACACTCGGCCATGCCTGTGCCTCAGGTCTTAACGGCATCAACCCTCCTCTTGCCAAGTAGTTTGTGAACACTGGAAAGTGGTCCTTGATGTGCCCTTGGCCTTTGATTTTATACACCATAACTCCTCGCACGCCTCTAGTCGAGGTGTCCTGTCCTGTTTCAAACTCTACATTTCCAAAAATAGATTCTACAGTTGCATGTGGATTTGTTGGAATCCCAACTCAGGGTCTTGCATAGGGGTCTCATGTAATCTCATTGCCATCTCCAAAGCAACGGCCTGCGTGGAAAGTTTTTTTGTGACAACGTCGTCCTTAAGTGCGGCGTAAGTGACACTACAAACCATGTGCGGTGCTATCCATCAATCAAAGTCATATTGGCTTCACAAATCATACTCTCCAGCCTTTGGTCCAGAGCCCACGGGGTCTTGCCCAGGAGCATAGCAATCTCCTTAAACCTGATGATTGATTGTGTTTCTAACTTTGGCCTGCTAAATTCCCTGTTCAGCGTGGCCTAGATTTTTGTGATTCCTTCATTTGGCTGGTCATTAGAATGCTTGATGTACCATGTTAATGTGCAATCCTGTAGCGCACTCGCTAGCATAGCCTTCTTAATATTGTCATCCACGATGCCTTGTGCTTCCCATACTACTCTTACTACGAACCAAAATTGGTCCGGATCTTCATTCCCCACTCCTCTGAATACCAGTAGTTTGATCGCACTCGCCATACTGAACTGTGGTGGTGGTGGAGGTGGGGTGGGTGGAGATGGAGGTGAGGAGGGTGAGATGGGTGGCGGTGTGGGTGGAGGTGGTAAACGTGGAATTCGCTACCTTATAAAACTGACTGTGCTTCTTGGAGAAAACTTCGTGAGCTCTTCCTCGCTTTCTTGCAAGGGTGAAATTAAGGGACTGGTTTCTAGTTCTTTGCTACCTCCACCTCTGTAGATCTTCCCGCTTCGCATAGTTGCAAACATTAATTTATTCACATAACCTGCTTTTCACACAATAGCATCTTAATCCAAGTTTTCAAAGATTTAATATACTTACCTCTCGGTCCCCTAAGGAAACATCTCTCTACCTCACTATAGCTGACAGTTGTGTCTACCGCGAACTCAGTGATAAATCCTCCTATTATTCAGTCAAGCCAATGGTCCATAGCTTGCGCGATCTTATCTCTTGATGCTTCTAGTCTACACACTAATTCTGGAGTCCACCCTATTGGTTTGTCGAGCCTATACCTTCCTTGGTTGTCTGCTAACTTCACGATCCACTCATATAGCTTAGAAGGAAAGTATGCAAAGAAAATTTCGTGGATTTTCATGTACAAGTAGAACCCCAACAACTGTTCCTTAGATACTCGTGGATTTTTGTTTTACAGCGTCGCGAACTCGTGAATATTCTTGTCCAACCACTCTTCAATTTCTTTCTTTGTTGGATTCCAGTGGCACGACATCAGACATCCCTTATGTAGATACCAGTCCTGGCAACAGAACCATTTGTTGGCTTGTATGGGCCTCAACCAGGTTCAACGGTGATTTAGCCAAGCAAATCACAGTACTACTGGCCCTTTCGGCAATAGTCTGCAGAGCATGGACTGAGATCTCACTTGAAGTAGTATGGGAGGGTGCTAGAACTAGGTTTCTGCACCCTGGGGATGTTTGATGAGCTTCTAGAGGTCTACGGTTTGACCCTGCGCGCACGTTTCTACGTGCACTTGTTATTCCTTTGCAACCTGTGATGTTACTTCCGCGCAGCCCTACTCGGGTGCAATCCCTATAATACCCTAGTTCCTTGCTATTTAATCTGTTATTACCCGATTACTTAACTTATTTGTGTAATACTAATGATTATTACAGCATATTCAACAATCATATCAGTGCATGCAATAAATAGAACAATATAAATGTAAAAAAGGCAATGCACAAGCATATACACAGAAATAGGAATCAACTTCTCTTTATTATTCTTCGATCATGATTACAAACTTGACACCACCCTACGCACTTAGCTGCAGGGGTCTGTGCACTCAGTTATGGACTCTACTGGGCCTCTACGCACATAGCTATAGATCCTCTTCCTACTACTATGACCCAATACACTTAGACTCTTACTCTATGTTTCAACCTTTCATGTTCTTCCCTCCTATCGCTATCTTTACAACCTAGAGCCTCGCTCTATTTATACAATCCCATGGTCCGCAGACCATGGGTAGGCCGACATGACTTTACATTTCATTACTATACTTTAGGGAGGACATCCCTATGACTTAACCTATACTTCACGCTCCGCGCCCGCAATTCGTAGAGTCTTTACAATACACTTAACCAAAACCTGGGCTTTGAGCCCCAAAACATGTTGTGGGGGAATTCCTTGCCCAATAGAATCTTTTAGTTTTAGAAGATAAGTTATTGTTGTCATTTCTAATATCTTAAATTTTGTATTAAATTTCATGTTTCTTTCATAATAGGCTTCAAGCATTTCCACGCATGAACTTGGCAAATAAATGATGCAAATTCTGTTTTCTTATATTGTTGTAAACCCTTCTTGTTTTGAGATGATTTATGGATAAATGGAAACAATGATGTGTATGTTTAGGAGTTTCAATATTGCATGAAGACCTCATATCATTAGCCTCAACCAAACCATACCCACCCATGATCGCCAAAGGCCACTAATTTCTCAATTCGGTTTATAATTTTACAAGGACAACTTGCCATGCTTGTTGAGTAAATCCAACCATCATAGAGCTTCGGTTTAAGTTCTGAGTGAGTTCTAACCACTTCCTTGCCTTATTCCTCCCATCACTCACCTTCCCTATGCTCCATACCATTGTCCAAACCACTCCTTATGCTTTTGGCATGTTCCCGAGGAAGACAAGGGATCATATAGGTGAACTAGGACAACCTATAGGAAATCCTGTAGTGGCCTTTTTTGAGCCCAATTTAAGAAAAAACATCATGAAAGCTAGGAGAAGACCCTTGCTTGCCTCCCAAGCCATTTTACCCATTACACTCATCTCCCTCCACACCTATCCCACCTGTCATGCAACCAAGAAGGATTAGCATTCATGTTTTTACAAAAAGACAAAAAGAAAAAGATTGTTATGCTTATTCATGTGCACAGCAGTTAATTGCTTGTTTAGATCAGATTTCATGCTTAGGTTAGATAATATTTCACATGTGTTATATTAGAATTCTCTTGAAGCGAGGTATCTTAACAAATAGCTAGATGAGTTGTGTGTTTTAGGCATATATTTTAGTCTTTCATTACTGCAATAGGTAGCATTTCAATCCTCTCAATTAGGATAAAATTCTCCTTTCTCAATTGGTAATCAAACTTCTTCTAAACTAATAGAAGGATGATTTGAGAAACCCTAGTGGTCTATCACCCCATCTCAGCAGTGACAAAGAGTGGGCCCATTACATCTATTTTCATATACAACATTGTCACCTCCAAGTTTGTACGAATCCCGGTTTGATGAAGTAAAGTTGATAGTCCCAGGAGTTGCAACATTCTTGTTGCAATACTGGTGCTCATCACTTCTCATACATCCTTATCTACTTGGAACTATGAAAATTTATGCACAATGCCTTCCTGCACTGCATCTCCCTATCTTGCACCAACCTCTCTAATGCATGTTAGGTTCCTTCCTTGCATCACTCTCCTTTATGTCATGGGGGCTCCACTGGGGAGAAATACCATACCATGTGCATTCATATTGGGGGATATACACATCTCCTAAAAAATCATTCCATTATTTTATTTTGTTCCTTCATGCCATAGAAACACTACAAACAACTCTCTTTACATACTTCACAGATGATCAAAGATATTTTTCTCGCGCATAACTACTAATCTCCTTAGCTTATTTATACTCTACTGGACCGATCAAACATGAATTGGTTTCCAATAAACTTGTATTATTTTTATTTTCTTTGCTGAAAATATGATCTAAATGACTCAAATATGACTTGATTCCTTGGCTCTATGGAATTTAGATTTAGTTGCATGAAACCATATGATATTTACTGAGAGAGGTGACCAAGGCTCTCTTCAAAATGTGCTTAAACCTTGTGCTCATTGGGGGCTTGGAAATTTTTCATTTAAACTACTTTAACATAGTTTGATGGCAAATGGATGATGAGATTTAATCCTCAAGTGCTCAACACTAGTCCCTTGTGACCTGTGACATGAGCACAAGTGTAAACATTGATCATCGCTCTATTGGCCTCGACGTGTTGACTTTCTAGTATACCAATAGACCCCAAGGTGCTTTCCCATTTAACACTGGCAATGAAGGATTGTGACCATTGATCTAATTTTCACCATTCACAAATCATTGCCCCTCATTAGTGTGCACAACACCTTATCAATCGGGTCGTCTAATATATTGGACCGTTATTTGATGTTGTTGTACCTTAACAACAAAATATTTTTTCTAGCGCCTCGATTCTCACTGCTATATCACTTGTCACCTTTCATAATGTTTATCCCCATGATTGTTGGATGGTGGGAAGTGGTTAATAGCCCTAACTTAGTAAATTTATGAAAACACCAAAAAATATTATCCGTAATAACTTTTGCAAAACCAATCCTTCGTACAGATCCTGATATTCTACCACACCACCTACTACGTCACATTTTTTCATGCCAATCCACATCAACCAATCAGAGAATACCACGCCATCATCACAACCACCTATCATTCCACATCACTACCATGTGTCATCTAGAAAAAATCCACTTGGCCACCTAGAAAGGCTAAATCTACCTACCATGTTTCATGACCACAAAGTTATGCATGTCCTCCAATAAACATCACTGCCACATGTCATCTCCTTAGTGATCTGTGTTATTCTCTTACCATTTATTGCACCACCTGACTCTTACATGGAGATGCCACTTTTCCTTCCATGTGTGTTGACCTCCACTCGCTGCTCATTACTATGATGATTACAGTTTAGTTTTCACCTGGTTGGCGAATAAGAACCTTGGTGTTTAATTTGAACACCTTGTGACCAAGGGCTATGTATGGGGGATTTCTACCTTGTCACCTTTCACTCGCTTATTTATGTTGACACTTATCAATATTGATTAACTTCTAAAAACCATTGTAGTCATATTTAAACTAATCCTCCCATAATGACATAGAAATTTCAATAAAGTTGACCTAGTATGTGGGACCCTTCTTTAAATGAAACCCTCTTCTCAAAGGTTTCAAAGGAACTACATATCTTGTTTGACACAAATGAGATTGCTTTTCAAAGTATCCTACCTATATTACACACATGATTTATATGATATCCCAGAATTGAAGGTATATTTTGTGCTTTAATCATTTGGGCCTTGAGAAAGACATATATTATACATATGATACAAACATGGTGGTATGTGGAGGGTTATACATCTGTGTATATGCTTATGTGCCTCTTAAAAAAAATTATGCACTTAATAATGCCCTTCGTTATACTATCTCATGCATGGTGTATACGTATGCAAAGAGAGCATTATTGAAATCATAGGAAGGCATAACTCGTGAATTCAAAATTTTGGAGACATATTTATAGGTCTTATGGCGCAAAGTATAATGTACGCAATGTGGATATGTTATGGTTACATTCAAGCTCTCCTAGCAATAACACTTGGCATATGTGATAAATTAAACATTTACCAAACCTAAGGTTTGATCTATCTATGGCTGACAATTAAATGTATTTGAATCGAGGAGTGAATATCAATAGTAAGATTTGGAATGTTTTTCTATATGTCTCTATTATGATTGATATGATATGTGGTTTAAATAGATGTTAATTGACTATTATGAAAAATGATCTGGAGTCCTACACGGTTTCCTCTTGATAGTCCTATTGGTCCGATGAGCCTCCTCTCACATCATGCTATGGTTATTCACCTTCCACATTTGGCTCTCTGATTATAATGTTAATTTTGTTGTTAATGCCCTCCTCCACTTTTTGACAACGTTGGCTTTAACTATCCTACCATACTTCTGAGTCACCATCCTCTCTCATCAAACCCTACCACCATGGCATATCTCTATTGTCTCATGTCCCAATGATGAGATGCTTGGCATAGTAAGCATTACATTGAGTTTGGGAAAATTTGAGCTCCTTGCATGATATGTAACCTTTATATTCCAAATTTTAATGTAGCATTTACTCACCACTATGACCATCACCTTGGCCTTTTCATTCCATTTGTGATCCCTCAGAAGGTTATCCTTCTTTCATCTTTGTGAGATCATTTTCTCTATAAGGAATCCTTGTTGAAATTTCGTCTTTAACTAGGGAAACAAAGTGAGAAAATATGAATTCCTAGACAATTGAAAACTCCTCCTTGAGCAAGATTATTTACCATATATGTTTTCGATGGTTCTCTTTCATCAACAAATTGGACATTGTCTGAGTATTCTTCCTGCATGTCCCACATTCCCATTCTAGTTTGAATTTGCATTGGAATAGTCATTTTAATTCCAAATCAAAGTTGTCAATGTTTCAATCTCATCAAATGTTTAAAAAAATCATTTTCCTATGTTATTTATTAAAGGCCATTTTTTTTATTCTTCGATTAGAAAACCCTGCACATTATGGGGCCACTCTTTTGAGGAAATTCTTGGGCATGCAAAACCACACATTAATTCGTCTAAAATATCACTTGGTATGACCTCTCATGGCATAACAAGCAAGTTGGCCTTATCTATGTCTTAATACAAAAATATAAACTATGTGGGTTTCATAAACCCAATTTCTCTTTCATCAAACCTAGTAACATTGGTTTGTATTCTATAATGTTTCATTTTCATAAAATTGCATTGTTAATAACTCCATGGAATAATTAAGTTGTTTATCTCTATTTAAGACCCTGGAAAATAAATGGATTTATCGTATGCTTTTAAATATTTGTTAAAACCCTAATTTGACTATAAATAAATCTAATTTTCCATTCGTGGGAGCTTTTGATGCAATGTAGCCTTGGGAATAAAATCCACCTTGGTGTTGTGTGAATATTTTTGTATCCTTTCCTCATCCTCAAAAGAAATTGAGTCAAAATTATAATTCTTCCCTTTCAATTGTTATTATGCCTCCAACTATATTAAATGTTGGTTTGAATATTCGATCATATTGATACAATTTATATATTCAAATTCGAATTAGTCTCTTGCCACATTATATTAATCAATTATTTTATACTTTCATACTTATTTCAAATGTATTCGTAATTTTCACAATATTTTATTCCATATGACAGGGCTCTATTTGTGAGTATATAACATACCCTACATGTCTGCACAAAAAAAATCAAAACGGGAAGACCAGTACTACCCTTATCTCTACAAATAACATATATACATATATATGATATGAGAGTCCAACCCATGATATTGCTATGTCTATCTCTGTATTTAATTTATATTCAGAGAAGGGAAAGAATTGTTATTAATCCTCTGTGAAATTGTGAATTGATTATTATGACTTTCTTGTGCCATCACCTTTCCTTCTTAATATTATTCCCATGATGTTGTTATATATTTTTTTTAACTTAGATAAGTGTTATTCATGATGAATTCCACATATTTTACTACATGTAAGTAACTCAATGAATTCATTTAAGTATGAGTTTCTTTAAGAGGAATAGAGGCATAGGCAGGGCTAGAGGGCTAGGAAATAGCCATCAAAATTTAGGATTAACAAGGGATAGGATACCAAGAGTATAAATTCATTTTGATGCAGATTCTCAAGAATTAAGGCAATTGGTTTGTATTGGCGTGGTAAACCTTGTTACCCACCAACTGTGGGTAGTATGTATAGGAAAATACTTTTTCTCCTACATGGTCCTCAACTAGTAGCCACCAGTCCCTTCCAGCCACTAGATATCTCGATGTGCCATTTTCTCCACCACTTGAGCTAGCCATGTGGTCCCTCACCCACTTGATATGATTGTGGTCCAAAGGTATGGCTTTTCATTGGTATGGTTGCATAATTTTCCTTGTTATGGGAACTTTTGGGAATGGATTAGTGGGGGGAATTTGGTGGAAAGAGTGGGATAGGTATGTACTCTTGTCTCCAGTACCCAATTTTGTGGTTAGCCTTGTACCCTAGTGCCGTGGAATCCCTTTTATTACAAGTTAACTTTAGGGTTGGCACTAAATGGGAAATCCTAATTCTGTTTGCATTGTCTCGCTTCTCGAAACCATATAAATCACTCCCTTCCACCCATTTTAGCCCCATTCAACTCTTTTTCCATCCATGTGTGTCCTCTAGGTCCACATAGGGTTAGCCTCCCCCTCTCTTTGTCAACACCTTGGATCGGGCATGGAACAATTCCCCAAAGGTTGATGCAACTAAAAAGAAAAGAAAACAAATAATTTTTCCACTCTAAATAGGAAATGTACCATAAAATGTAGAATATGATCTAGACATAAAAATTTAGCACGTGGGGAAAAGCCAAACATGAGATCTACCCCTTTTCCATGGCCATCACCCTAGTTTCTATGGGCCCAAGATGAGCCCCTTCCATCATTAAGGAACCCATATTGATTGTCCCAACCCCTGGTGGGAAATGAACTACCCCAGCTTAAGGGAGTGTCCACTACCATATACTACACATCATGCTCTCATCCCCTAGAGCCCCGAGCAGTTATAAAGAAAAATAAATCGAAGGAAAAAGGCATATGAAGAAGGGTGGAAAAAAAATATTGGGGTAACTCATGTAGCACGATTTTATCCCTTCTACACTCATATACTAAGGTGTGATATTCCCTTATTATAACTATCCTTGTACCATGGCATGTGGTTTGGATGATTCCCCTTATGCCCACTATGTTCCACCACTATATAACTTTCCACCTCCCACCTGATGGATGTACCATGGAAATTTACCCACTTTAAAGGATGAAACCACCTTATAAAGTCCTTTGTTAACGCCCTTATTAAGCTTGGAGACACTTGTACATGCTAAACCCACTATGGAAGGGCATGCCACCATGAAGTGCCCTATCGATTCCATGACTTGTAAGATCTTTCACTTGATTACTATAATGATTTTTTTTTATATTAGATGGAAAGGGGACACATTAGATATTATGCAGGATTGCAGGTGGGTCTCCATTTGGGGCTTGGTCTCCCTATACGGGGTCCTATCCCTCTAGAGGGCCACATTGGCACTTGTAGGATGAGTGTTGAGAACCATGGGCCTCCACCATCTCAAAGAGTACTTCATGGATCCCCAACACCGCTCATTGATTTCTCATGTTCCACCTTTTGTATGAGGATGATGCACCTGGTTCACCATAACCAATCGTCTCCACACTTGCACCATACAGTTGGAAGATGTTCAACGATCTAGATGAGGATGTGTCTCATTGCAAGAGACAAAGGGAGAGCTTATGTCATCATCTTGGCCCTTACATATGGTTTACATGCATTTTCAATCCACTTGGAGACCCATGAGGATATCCTCATGCCCCCACACCCACGTGGGAGCACCACAGGTTCTTACTTGGAATACAAGGGGCCAACCCCTTTTCCACTATGTTTGGAGTCCATTTTTGTATCATGGAACACATTGGACTTTGTTAGGCATCCTCAAAGGAACAAAGACTCATTATTTTGATCATTCTTCCTTCTTGAGAGGTGTATTATTATGTTATTGAACTATCTTGATGGGCTTATCATCAATGGACGTTATTATTTCACATTAATTTATTATTTAGGGCTTAATTAGGCCAGTTAGGAAAATCGAACTCATAGAGATTTTATAAATAGATTGGAGGTGATTAATTTCTCTCTTCATCACTTATATTTGGGTTTAGTAGCTACTTGGAGAATTTCTCATTCCCTTTTGGAGGACAAGTTTGGTTTCAAGGATGAATTTTGATGTATGGATTCCATCTTCTTGATCTTGAAGCTTTAGTATTGGCATACTTTGATGATTGGATATACTCATTTGTACATGCAAGTGATATTTTCAAGTTTATTCTTATTTTTTCTTTGTCACATGAATGTTGTTGGGAATTTTACTATATAGTATGAAATTTACTACTTTTCTATGTGAAATTATGGAAATTTGATCTTTTGTAGTGTTGCATCATTACACGGGCCATGTATGAATGGGTGAATGTTCGTATAGGTTATTTTTGTTGAATAAATCTTGATAAGTAATCAATTATTGCATATCAAAGTATAAATACCTTGATTAGTTGCTCTCATGCCCTAATGCCATGTGAATTTGCTCGAAGACCTCCTTGATTGCGTAAATCCTTTCCAAACAATAAATTATCTTTGACTCCATATATCCCAAAGGATAAGGCACTAATCATTCCAAAGGTGATCACTTTTAAAGAATATTTATCTCACTTCTCCTTCTCTTTCTCGGCCTAGCCTCCATACGTCACCTAGGGAATCATTTTTCTCCCATTGTAGCCATAAAAAACTTTGGTCTCTTGTCCATAACTACACTAGGGTTTTCTCTAGAGGCCCTCCAAATTGCAAGAAATTCCAATGGTGGGATCTTGAGATATAGCAAGCCTTAGCTCAAGGATTGTTTCTTGCACTAGGTTTCCCTTGGCTAATGTCCTAATTTGGATCATTGCATTCAATTCTCAAAGGAAAATTCTCCCTATTGGAAATACTGAGAGGGGGGCGGGGGTGAATCAGTATTTCTTTTTTCGACTATTGTTTTACTAGTTAAACAATTTATATTTAGAACACAAGATGAACAATAATAATAATAAATGCTTTTATTAATATAATATTTGCAGTAAAATAGATACAATATATAAGTGGTTGCAATCAGTTTCCAAGCTCCAACCTTCAAAGCACCAACTCTATTTCGCCAAGACACCAATCTTGGACTTAGGAGCACCAACTCCCAAGGACTTCAATCCTTCCATTTCCTAAGACACCAGTCCCAAAAACTCCTATCCTTCCTACTTCTGAGGCATCAACTCCAAGGACTCCAATCCTTCTTACTTCTGAGGCACCAGCCCCAAGGACTCCTATCCTACTTACTTCTAAGGCACCAACTGTTTAGTCAATTTAGTGTGTCCTAAATTGCTACATTAATTATCAATCCGGGATTGGTAAGCTGATGAAGTGTGGCGCACTATATGTGCAAGACAACCTCTTTCTTACTTTTTGTCGTTTTTTTATTTTTATTTTGTTTTGGGGGGTTTTTATCTTTGTGAATGGAAATCCTATCCCTGAGTTTTAAGTATACTCTAGAAGGCAAGTATGGATATGGATTTTAAGGAAATTATGTCCTCTATAATGATTTCCAGACCTTAACACTTCAGAGAGTCTCAAAACATACTAGTGATGAAATTAATACTTGAACAAAAATGAAAATGTGCTGCTATTCAAATCAAAAAAATAATGAACTACTGATCATGAAACCATTATCTCTACTTCTTATCTAAGTACAGAAAGAAAAAAATGAGTTAAGCTACTGCATTCAACAAGTCAAACTAATCAATTCACTTCATTCATAGTCTGATAGCTCGCCAAGTAGTCTAAGCTATGGCTTTAGGAGATAACGTCAATGATATCAGCAAGTTGATATCTAATTGCAGAAAAGTAAAACTAAAATCAAATCACATCATTCATAGTCTGATAGCTCACCAGGTAGTCTAAGATATGGCTTTAGGATATAACGTCAATGATATGAGCAAGTTGATATCTAATTGCAAAAAAGTAAAACTAAAATCAAATCACATCATTCATAGTCCGAGAGCTCGCCAGGTAGTCTAAGCTATGGCTTTAGGAGATAATATCAATGACATGAGCAAGTTGATATCTAAACTAACTAATAAAGTAAGTAAATAAAACTGAAATCAAAGCATACTTGAAATTTAAAAAAAAACTAAGAAAAGCAAAGTCAGCAGAGAAGCTAATTCCATGTCACTAGTTATTGAAAAAACTGTATGAAAATGCCTGGGCCTACTCTATCCTGAAACACACACACACTGATCAGTGTTATCAACAATATACATAGCTGAAAAATCATGTACATAAATGAATTGTTCATACCATAACAAATGAAATATACACAATTGGATAGCTATGGAATATGTGCAATGGAAATAAGGAAACAATGCATAAAAATTTACATCAATGAGGAAAACGAAACCTCAGCGTGCAAGGGCCCTCTGCACAGCCTCAGTCAACAGGCTATCAATCAAGAATTCTGCTCACGCAATCATGTAGAAACAGAGTCTTCTTTTATATTTCAAAACACAATTACAATAGCAAGACTAGTGTCACGGCATAGTAAACTTTAACAACAAAATTGCATCAACAAAAACTAACTATATGCGTGTAGAAATGCATTATTTATAACAAAAATTCATAACTATTTTCCTGTTAAAGATCCTTAACTGAGGGCATGTAAAAGGGACAGCGTCCGTAATCTTAGCATATTGGTTGCCGAGATTATTCAATCTAACAAGAGTGGTTGTTGGATTCACATCGTGGGGTAGTCTATAGGTGACAACATGACCCCGGGGATCTAAGAACAGCGACGAATCCTTCACGTGTTTTAAAATAGAGTCTGGTTGCCATAGGACTCCTACGTTAGACCACCCTTTGACCATCGTTGACCACGGATTTCCTTAATGAATCCGGCTAGACCAATAGGACCTGATCCAAGTCCAGGTCATTTCTAACTTGCCCACGTGCCTGGTTTTGCCAAATGACACCTGCAACCTGGAGTTTAACAAAAACAGCTGTGGAAAGTTGAATCAGTTGTGGAAAGTGGCTACATTCCGTAGCTCATGAGCAAAATCTACTTCAAATAGCAAACACAAAAACATAGTTAGAAAACCATTTCAATGCTCTTTTAGAATCAATATGCAATGATTTTTGATAGCTTATGAGGTCCAAGTGAGGGGGAAAAAGTCTAGGAAAGTGTGTAGGAGATATGTAGTTTCGGAGCTTAACACCAACCTCAAGGGTTCTGACCCAAACTTGTCAAGGTTCATTTGATAGTAATGTTCTACTCTTAGAACTCTTCTCTACTGAGTTCTATCTGATTATAGCTTCACTATAGTCTCCAAGCTACAGCATCAATGACAGCTAGGCTTCTTATGAAGTAGACTTCCCAATTCTTCACACTGCCCACACATAGTCTCCAATAGCTTTCATGCTCTCTGATAATGTCTTCACACAGCTTTAGTCAGTCTACTGTTAGCTGCACTAAGCTCTGCATAAAGAACAACTTCCTGTCCAAGCTTATGTTCTCTGCTGGCTACTTCTCCCCTTCGACTGTCTTTTGTCCTATTGGCCCTTCGACCCTCTTTCTTCTCTGCTAGATCCTCTCACTGCCTCTGTCTCCTCCAAATTATATTTCACAATGTTCCACAGCCTTTAACTGCATTCACCACTAGTTGTTCTCTGCTTTTTCTATCTTTTATTCATTCCTCATGCCTTTGTCTGTCGGTTTCCTCTCTTCGCTGGCCCTTTGGCTTCCTCCTTGGTCTTTGTCGTTTCCCTTATCTCTTCATACTCACTAGAAATGTTAATTCATGAGAGAGGGTCAGATATACAAAGAATACTTATTACAAGTTAAAAACCTGTAACAGTGCTCCTTTTATCAATAATTCTTTGACATATATAGGGCTTTACAATGTAACGGACATGCCACATTCTATCGCAATCGCAACCGATGTGATTCAGCTCACTGAACTCTCCTAAACTATCGGGAGCCTTAGTGTATTGCATTTCTACCTCCAAACCCCACGCAGGCCAAATATACACATACACAGGATCTATGAGTAAAACAGGTGAAACTGTTAAAGAGGCAGACTTCAAATATATTTCACCCGCATCTATACTGTATCGGGTCTGGTCTTTATCGCAATCAGGGCTCAAGACTTCCTGGGGTCCTTTATACACCGAGACCATGGTATAGCCGATGGCCGACGGCTGATCCTCCATAGGACGCGATATTGTATTAAGTTGTTTATAATAGGTCAATCGGGTCCGTGTTATAATCGCAATCGCAAGTTTAGGGGTGACAGCGCTTTATTCTTTGTGATTACCGTAAATGTGACTTAACAATAGGGTGCGATATAATAGGACCATCAGGTCCGCATACATTATCGCAATTGGAGGTTTCGGGGGTGACACTTAATATAACCCGCCGATATAATATACTGCTCCGCTCTGATAGTGTATTTGTAGTATATATGTTTTGGCCTCCGTTTGCACCTCCGATAGTGTTAAGCGCATATATGTATGGTTTTTGCTGCCATATGTATGTTTATGCTGCGGATAGTGTTAAAGCATATATATATGGGTTTTTGGCCTATGTTTGCGTTAAATGAATATATATATGGTTTTCTCCTCCGATAATGTATTCTACGCATACATATATATAAATCTACCTTTTCCTCTCTGATAGTGTATTTGCATATGTGTCTATGTCTTCCGCCTCTGATAGTGCATTTGCTAGCATAAACACTAAGTTGCTCTTGATGGCTCCTGATAGTGAATTCTATGGTATATATGTGAATTCGGCCTCCCATAGCTCTGTTCTTCTTTGGCATATATATATTGCATATATATATGCTTTGTTCTGCTTGCTCTGTTTTCTCCTGTAGCTCTGCTAACTCTGTTTTGGCATATATATATTATATAGATGTGGCTTCTCCTGTAGCTCCTCTTGGTTCTTCTTCGGCATGTATTACATGCAATGCTCATTCGATATGGCTCCTCTTGCTCTAATGTAGCTCCTCTGGCTTGGCAGTGTTTTTCAAAGACCTCCTTGCATATATGAATGCCTCTCTTGCTCTGATATCTTGTGATATGCTTTGATCTGCCTCCTTTGGTAACTCCTCTTGCTTATGGCTTGGCTATCCTGATGGCCTTGCTCCTATCTCTTCATGGATCTTCTCTGCTTCCCCTTGGCTTCATATCGTCGTCTAGTATCTAGAATATTGCCATATTGACATCAATGACAACCTAGGTCAACACTCCCTTTGATCCTCTTCTCTTCCATAATTAGGTCAATCCCCTCCCTGGTTGATTAACTCCATATCCTTGACCTAATTCTAGGTCCACTTGGTCTTTTGTGGTCCCACAACCTTATAACACTAATTTCACAAAGATCACATAAAGGCCAGTTCTCCATAAGGATTTTTGGGTCTAGGAAACTCCTTGTAAATATATATTACCAAACTCTAGTCTCAAGAATCCTCCTAGCCTTTACTAGAGAGCCTATCACATTGATTTTCAAGCAAGAAAGTCATATTGTTGAGCTTCTCTTATGAATGGGCCTTGAGAATCACCATTCATCCTTTCATTGATCCATTCATCTAGTGATTCCCCTCATTCCAGGTCTCCTCCCATCGGTGAAATTTCGTAAAGAGCAAGGACCCTTGCTGAGGTGGCATTAAGTTGTTGCTACATTGTTCCCCTTAACCTAGTAGTTGCTCTAAATGATCCCATCCTAGGACCACTGAAAATTTGAGTGGTAACATTTTGGCATCATTGTTGGGGACACGATAAGTGTGTCTTGTTCCTAATTAGAAATCATTGACATATAATTCTTGGCGACTCCATTGGAAGAACACAGCCTTAGTTATTCATTAAAATTCAAAGATAATGCTTGTGGGGTGAAGAAAACATTTATCAAGGCATTTTAATTCACCCTGGAAACTCCATTTTTGAATTATATGCAAAATCATGAAAAATTGTTGAAGAAAGTATCCATGATATTAGCTCCGAATAATTCCAATCCCTATGGAAAATATTGGATTTGTGGGCTCAATTTTGTGATCATTTGATAGAGCATGAGAATGAAGATTTCATACTCAATTTCTATAAGAAAAGAAGGTTACACCTCCATTTAATAAGGTAAGAGTATGAAGAAATACCCATATATTATCTCTTCTCTGAGCTTGCCTATTATACTGGTGCATTCAATTCCTTGCCTTACAAGTTTGAAGAAAAATATGGCTCATTACCAAATGAGGATTTGGATACCAATATGATCAAGAAAGCAAGGATGATGAGAAAATATTATTTATGGAATTGGAGGCAAATAAAAATTAGGAGGGGAACATATCCTCTAAGGATGACGAAGAGTTTGACCCTAAAATCTTCTAGACCCTACAAGAAAGAATGGATGAATATCGCAGGAGATAAACGGAGTTAGTAAAGGAATATAATGCTAAGGACATATTCTTCCATCTATAAAAGAAAGAGGAGAAGCTCTATAAAATGAAATGTGAATATAGAGAGAATCTTAATCAAGCCCTCTTCTTAGAACCATTGTACCAATCTCATGTAACAAATACCTTAGCTGTTGTTCTCCTAGAGAAGAGAGAAGAAGAGAAGTCTCGCTTGCTTGATAATGAGGTTGATTTTGAGGAGAAGCAGTATAACTTAAGTGAAGAAATTTTTAGAAATATTAATTTAGGAATGGATATGAATAATGGCCCCATTGAAATCCATAAATATAAAAATGATGATGTAGGGCCTCTCATTCAAGGAAATACACTAGAGGATAAGGTTATTATGGATCCTTGTGATATCGACATTTCTGAATTCCTCTATATAAACATGAGAAAATGGGTTTTCAACCATCACTTCGATAATGATCCTATGTATGATACTGACTAGGAAGATGAAGTTAAATTTGATTCTCCTTTTCTCCAAGGAATTACTCATAACAATACATCTACTCACACCATGGAAGGGGAGGATCATTGTTTTCCCATACGTGAAGGAATTTAATTCGAAATAGCAAGCCACATTTATGATACCAATAATGATACTGATAGAGGCCTTAATTTCCCTTGTCCTCTTGAGGATCCCAATGAATTAGTTGCATTTTACATGAGCCCTGACCATGACATCTCTAATAGTGATCCCTTTCCCCCATTTTGGTGTGAGGTTGAGGAAGAACCATCCGCAGGGTGCATGCTTTATTCCCCTTCATGCCCTCAAGATTATGAGCACATCATCATCACCCCACTCCAATCTGACCATCACATTGAGCAACATAATTCTTTTTCCCCTTATTTTCCTCAATCCTTGTTTCACTCCCATCATGACCTTGTGGCATCTACTAATCATAACATTATGAGCAATGGTTGTGATATGGAGTTCTTAATTTTGACCACTCACTCTTTTATCCTGTGCTTAGAAGAGAGGCTCCACACTTCTAATTTGATCTCCTTTCCCTCACCTAGGTTTCCTTTATATGACACATGAGTATCATATTTTCCCGCCTCCCACCAGGATCATTCCTCACATGATTGTGTCTGCATTGGCTTTAGGAGCTACTACATGAGTAGTCATATCGGCAAACATATGTATATTGATTTGATGATATGTTGGTTGCATTGGCTTTATGTCGATTATACCTAGTATTAGGCTTGTTGTATGCATGTTAGGGAAAGATGCATGGAATATTGTTTTTCTCATTAGAACTAACATCATATGATATTATCATGGTAGATTAACTGTATTTAGATTAAAATTGTGCAAATATTTATTTTAATTTCTTGTTGACTTTATGGCCTAATACTAAGCATGGGTGATCATAAGACACCACAAAAACATGTTGCCCTATGTGCTTGGTCTTTGATGTGTAGGAAACGGGTTTGCGGTACCAAGATATTGTTGGTGTTCTCATGACCTCTCGTTCGAGTAACTTCATACACCATTTCGAAAGATCATGACCTAGCTAGAGCCATATGTTACCCACCACCTATGGGTAGTATTTATAGGAGAAATTTTTTATCCTTGATGTTCCTAAGTTGGTAGCCAACAACCCCTTACAACCACTAGATAACTCGATGTGCCATTGTCTCTGCCACCTAAGCCATCCATGTGGTCCCTTACCCACTTTTTATGATTGTATGTCTGAAGGTGGTCCTCTTGAACCCGAAGGTATGGATTTTCATTGGTATAGTTGAGTAATTTTCATTACTTGTTATGGGCACTTTTGTGCTGGATTGGTTAGGGGAATCCAGTGAAAAGAGTGGGCTACTTTTGTACTCTTGTCTCCACTACCCAATTTCGTGGCTACCCTTGTACCCTAATCTCATGGGATCCCCTTTATTGGCCATTAACTTTAGGGTTGGCACTACATGGGAAATCTCGATTTTGGTTTCATGGTCCTACTTTCTGACACCATATACATCACTCCCTTCCACCCATTTTAGCCCCATTCATCTCATTTCTCATCTGGGTCCTCACGTGTCCTTTGGGTCTACATAGTGTTAGCCTTCCCCTCCCCTTGTCCACATCTTGGGTTGGGCCTAGAACAATGCCCTAGAGGTTGATGCAGCTAAAAAGAAAATAAAAAGAATAATTTGGCCACTCTTAATAGGAAATGTACCACAAAATGTAGAAGATGACTGGGACATACAAATTTAGCACATGGGAAAAATCCAAACATGATATCTACCCCTTGTCCATGGCCATCGCCTTGGTTCCTATCATCCCAAGATTAGCCCCCTCCATCATTAAGGAACCCATGATTGTCGCAACCCCTGGTGGGTGATGAACTACCCCACCTCAAGAGGGAGTCCACTGCTATATGCTACACATCATGCTCTCATCCCTTGGAGCCTCGAGTAGTTATGAAGAAAAATCATTCAAATGAAAAAAGCATATGAAGAAGGGTGGAAAAGAAAAGGTAGGGGTAACTCATGTACCACAATTTTCTCCCTCCTACACTCATATACTTAGGTGTGATCTTCCCTTATTATAGACACCCTTGTACCATAACATGTGGCTTAGATGATTCCCCTGATCCCCACTCTATTCCACCACTATATCACTTTCCACCTCCCACCTAATGGATGTACCATGGAAATGTTCCCCCCTTTAAAGAATGAAACCACCTAATAAGGTCCTTAATTAAATCCCTTATTAAGCTTGGAGACACTTGTACATGCCAAACCCACTATGGAAGGGCATGCCACCATGAAGTACCCCATTGAATCCATGAATTGTAGGCTCTTTTAATTGATCATTCTAATTATTTATTTTATTGGAGGGCAAGGGGACGCATTAGATATTATACAGGTTGCAGGTGGGTTACCATTTGGGGCTTGGTCTCCTTATATGGGGTCCTAGCCTCTAGAGGGCCACATTGGCACTTGTAGGGTGAGCTTTAAGAGTTGTGGGCCTCTACCATAGCAAAGAGTAATTCATGGATCCCCATCACGACTCATTTATTTATCATGCTCCACCTTTTGGATGAGGATGATGCACCTGGTTCACCATGCCCAACCAACTCCACACTTGCACCATAAACTTGGTAGATGTTCCAAGGTCCATATGAGGATGTTTCTCACTGCACGAGATAAAGGGAGGGCTTATGTCATCATTCTAGCCCTTACAGATGGTTTATAGGCATTTTTTATCCACATGGAGACCCATGAGGATATCCTCATACCCCCACACCCACATTGGAGCATCACAGGTTCTTACTTGGAAAATAAGGGGCCAACTCATTGTCCACTATGTTTAGAGTCCATTTTCACATCATGGCACACTTTGGACTTCATTAGGCCTCCTTAAAGGCCTAAGGACTAATTATATTGATCATTCTTCCCTCTTGAGAGGCTTATTCTTATGTTATTAATCTATTTTGGTGGGCTTGTCACCAAGGGATGTTATTATTGCACATTCTTTTATTATTTGGGGCTTAATTAGGACAATTAGGAAAATCGAACTCATTAGAGATTATATAAACAGATGAGAGGTGATTCATTTCTCTCATCATCACTTGGATTTTGGTTTAGTAGCTACTTGGAGAATTTCACATTTCCTTTTGGAAGATGAATTTAGTTTCATGGATGAATTTTGATGTATGGATTATATCTTCTTGATCTTGGAGCTTCATTATTGGCATAATTTAATAATTGGATATACTAATTTGTACATGTAAGTTATATTTTCATGTTTATTCTTTTTATCTACTTTGTCACTTGAATGTTGATGGGACTTTCACTATATAGGTATGAAATTTACTACTTTTCTATGTGAAATTATGGAAATTTTGATCTTTTGTAGCATTGAATCATTGCATGGGCCATGTATGAATGGGTGAATGTTTATAGAGATTGTTTTTTTAATACATCTTGATAGGTCATCAATTATTTCATCTCTAAGTATAAATACCTTGAACATCTACTCTCATGCCCTAATGCCATGCGAAGTTGCTTGAAGGCCTCCTTAATTGGGTAAATCATTTCCAAACAATAAATTCTCTTTGACTCTATCTCTCCCAAAGGATAAGGCACTAATCCTTTCATTAGTGATCACTTTTAAAGAATATTTCTCTAACCTCTCCTTCTCTTTCTAGGCCTAGCCTCCATAGGTCACCTGCGGCATCAGTTTTCTCCCATTGTAACCATAAAAAATCTTTGATCTCTTGTCCATAACTACACTAGGGTTTTCTCTAGAGGCCCTCCAAATTTCAAGAAATTCTAATGGCGACATCTTGAGATATAGCAAGCCCTAGCTCAAGGATTGCTTCTTGCCCTATGTTTTTTTGGGGTCCTAATATCGGTTTATAGATTCAGTCCCTCTTTAGATTTATTATCAACCTGGGGTCCATCTGATTATTTCAAGGTTATTGTGCAAGGTCTACGCAGGCCACATGTTCTCTACCTAGTATTGATCAATTACGAAATACAAGGCCTAAGATTTCTATGAATCAAGTAACAGAAAATCAACTCTAATTAACAACAATTCTAAATAAAGAAGAATATAAATGAAACATCAATCATAAAGCATTAACGATATAATTTAAATTTGTACCTATACCACACGAACTATATCCAACAACACCTTATCGAAAGAGTGGGCTCAACTCTCCTATCAGGGTCGTGGTTTAGAATTATAGACTACACCGAGTTATGATATGTTGGTATTATCATTAATTCATGAAAAGGAATTAAAAACTAAAGTTATGTTGTTACACACAAAAGGAAGATCCTTCAATATCTGATCTGATCTATATGTGTTATCTCCCTTTTCTCTCTGATTTCTGTCTTTTAAATACACAAACAACAAAAGGAAATTTACAACAAGTTGATTACAAAATGATTTCCATTAAAATTTAAATTGATTACAAAATCTCAATAAGAAAGATTAGATGTGAGAGATATTTCCATCATGATTTAGCTAGAACAAGTTGAATTTGGTATTGCAATTGGGGCAATTTGGAAAACGGCCACAACAGAAAATAAACAAAAATGTCCTTCAAATAACCTTGATTTTATCTCAATCCAGACCTATGTTTAGAAAACCTCTCATTGAAAAACAAATTTGGTCCGTTCTGAACAAAACCCATGTCTCGGCTTTTCAAGATTAATCTTCATTTTCCCGAAACATCCAATGCAAAATTGTCACTTTTTATCGCAACAAATTTCTCAGTTGGAATATTTGATTATGAGTTGAAGATCAAATTTGCAATCTAGAAGAGATCTTGGGGGCTAAAATCATGAGTGATGTTATAACAAAATCATCAATAAACCATCATTGGAAAAATCATGCATACTAATCATAATTTTTTTAAAAATAAAGGAGAACAAGTATTACTTTTTTTTCACTTACTGGTTCATGAATACCCAGGTCAGTGGGTAGCTGCTACGTCCAGAGTTGTTTAACACTGGGTGGACGCCACCCGAAGGGCATCAACACCCCTCGGCCTATTTACTGACCTAACCCCAAGAGATTTCGGGATTCGACCCTATAACCTCCCATTGGCGAGGCACTTGATTTGACCGATTGAGCTAACTCTTGGGGCTAGAACAAGTATTACTTATCCACAAGAGCATAAATAATTATGAAATGGAATTATATAATAAATAATGTGATAAAGAATGGTAGAAATGGATGAAATATGTGTCAATAAATGGTAATAATAATGATAAATTAGTGGCCCAATAGGTTTCCCTTTTCTAATGTCGTAATCAAGATCATTGTATTCAATTCTCAAAGGAAAAATTGCCCTTTGATTCTATTCTCTTCCATAATTAGTTCAGGACCCTCCCTGGTTGATCAACTCCATATCGTTGACCTAATTATGGGTCCACTTGGTGTTTTGTGGTCCTACAACTTTATAACTCTAATTTCACAAAGATGACATAAAGGCCAATTCTCCATAAGGCTTTTCGAGTCTAGGAAAGTCCTTGACAAGATATATTCCCAGGCCATAGTCTCAAGAATTCTCCTAGCCTTTCCTAGAGAGCCTATCACCTTACTTTTAAAGCAAGAAATCCATATTGTTGGGCCTCTCTTATGAATGGACCTTGGGAATCACCTTTCATCCTTTCATTTATCCATTCATATAGTTATTCCCCTCATATTGGGTCTCCTTACATCAGTGAAACTCTTAAAAGAGCGAAGATCCTTACTTGAGGTGACATTGAGCTATCAATCCATTATTGCCCTTAACCTAGTAGTTTCACTAAAGGATCCCCTCCTAGGACCCCTGTTAGTTTTTGAGGTAACAAACCTTTTAGGTCAACTTGAGCCTCAACTTATGGCACAACCTCGGCGTTAACAGCCTCTTGTTTACCATGCACCAAACATCATCATCCCTATACCCCTGCATTTTCCTGCTCCTCTCGTTTCCCCTAACAATGGTGGTTGGAAAACTGCCACCCCTACACAACCTCTACATTTAGTTCAAGGTTGGCCCAATGTCTCATTATCTCCTCCTACCAAGGAAAATAGTTATGATCATTTACAGTCAATTTCTTTGTGTGTAGTCCACTCTCGCCACACAACACCATAACCTTCTACACTTGTCAGTCAACATCCTCCATATGCTCAACAAGTCTCCAAGAAACCCACTTGTTTACTAATCCCATTGGTCAGTCTTCCAACAAAGAATCCATTCCTCAACCTGTCATGAGTGAAAAAAGATAGAAGGCCCAAGTCATTCTTTTTTATTCTTCACATGGATCCTCACATTTTGTCACATCTCACCCTTTCTAGGGAGAGAAACAGGGAGAATCTACTCCATCACACAGGCTAGGACAATAATTTATGAGTACTTGCAGCATATTTTTGGTATGTTTATGGATAATGTTGAGTTATTACTAATGACGGGTTAATCTATGATGATGACATTAGTTCCGTTTTGCTTAGATAATATTCAGTGCACATACATATGGATATTTATGATACTCTATTTTATTTATGGTATGGTTTTTTGTTTAAAAATAAGAGGCACATGATTATACATATAAATCTTTGTTTATCATGCATACAATGCTCTCTCTCTCTCTCTCTCTCTCTCTCTCTCTATAGATATAGAATATAGATAATAGATATAGATATAGAGTAGATATAGATATGAGATATAGATATAAGATATTGATATATATAAGTATATATATATATATATATTTATATTTATATATATATATATTTATATATATAATATATATATATATATATGGAGAAACAAGGAGTGTTGGGAGACACAATGGTTTAATTTGCATGATGTTGGTCTGATTTTGACTTGATATCATATGCAAAGAAAAATTGATGATGTGGCATATATTTTGATTGGTTGCACATGAGATACGGATATGCTCCTTTGATATGATATATTATATTTTTATGACTTTGGTTGGGTATTATGTGAGGAAAAATGTTTGGTCACAAAGTTTATTGATGTATCTAAGACAAAAATTATCAAACCCAAGCAATGGAAACAAAGGGTCTCACCTATTAGAGTCAAACAAAGTCACTTTCTAATCAATCATATTATAAAATGAAATTTAATACAATCTTTTAGAAGGAGAAACTTCCCAAACTATTTTCAAGTCCTTTAAAAAGAGAAGGGATCTATGAAGGTTGAGAGAAAGAAATGTGAAGAGAGGTATGCTATAAAAAATTTGGTTGTCATTTTGTCATCTAATTTTAATTTCTTAAAAATAGAAGCTAATATTGATGGTGATATTAATCTCATTTCACCAAGGGGAGACAAATTAGGGTGAATCCATTATTATTTTCAAGGAATTTTTTAGGTATCTTGTGTCTTTTTTATCTATTTCATTGTTGTTTGAAGATCTGGTCACCTTTTACCAATGTTAACAACTATAATTTTGGAAAAAACAAGCTTCCCATATTTATAATTGCACAAATGATTTCAATAAACTTCCATTCTTGTTTTTTGTGCTATTGTATATGATATGATTTATATTGCAGTAGTTCTTGTGTTGAAACTGGTTAAAGTATTTCACAGAACTCTTCCTTTCAGGATTTGGTTGTAATTTCTCATTATTTATAAAATCAACCTCTGCTTTACATCTCCATTATTTTTCATACATTAGTATTTATTATTCATTTTATTGCAACAATCTCTCTTAATTTTTATAATTTGTTGTAGCTTATGCTCTATAGGATTTCGGGTTATCAAGCCCAAATTTTGACTAGTTTGTTGCTTTAATCAAAATTTATTTTTATTTTAGTCTTTGTTTTTCTCCTTATCAACTACTTTATTGTGAATATTGTATTTATGTTGCATACATTTTCATTTTCTTTTTGGTATGAATTTTTTGTTTCTAAAGTATAACTTTCACTATAAAAATATAAAAACCCAAAAACATATAGATCATAGTTGTAAATTATTAGCACACAGTATCATTATCTCATTGAGTTAATGAGATTTGAGGAATTGGGTTGTTAATTTTTAACAAAATAAACAATCATCAATATCTTTGCGACCATACTAGGGGACGATTCATTCCTTCAGTGACTTTGAAATCTTGTTAATCCATGACTATTAAGTCTTCAGAACAAACCAATATTGGATTTTGGATTCATGATCAATCAAACATCAGTCATTCCTTACTTGATTTCATTCTATAAAATTCAGTTTCTAATGAAGACTGTGCAAGTAAGTGGGTCATTATCTCCCTAGAAATTGAGTTATAGGAACGAAGGGAAACTTTGTGAAGATAGATTTGGTGGTGTGAGAACCCTGACCATTTGTAGTCTATTATCCTGTTAATATCATAATTTGTTTTGATCTATGAAAATAAAATCCAATCAAAAACTTGGCCTTATCCCCCAGTTGAATGACCAAAGAAACATTTCTAGCTCTTTACTTTATTTTATCTTAAATAAGGCATCGAATATCCAACAATTAAATCACGATTGGTTTATTATCGCCTGTGAAATTGATGTATCTAATGAACAAGAGGCATTGATTAATCAACAACGGGAATGTGACCACTGTCATGTACATGATCCTCATTAATTATCTATGCATGAATAGTGAACCTTGCTCTCTGAGATGTCTTAGAGGGGATTGTTGAAAATAATACTGAGAGGGGGGGTGAATCAGTATTATCTAGTCCTTTTAACAATTCTTTCTTATTTATACTTTGAATTATTTTTGCATATCAGTACCATAAAACAATGAACATGAACAAGAAAAACAGACAGTCACATCAAAGAACACCAGATATAAGGTGGAAACCCAATGTGAGTGAAAACCACTTGCTGCAATATGTCTCTATC
>APFE031659280.1:32931-45727 GCA_000404065.3 Pinus taeda
GCCATGCCATGGGTGTTGCCATCAAGTACAACATCTGTAACATATAACCATACCAGAAACATAATGCCAATAGGGATAGTCCTAAATATTCCCCTATCAATGAAATCTGATGTTGTAGGATTGTTTTAAAATTCAAAGCACGTCGTCGTTTCTTTCAAAGTCTCACAAACGCATCTCAAACTACTTCACCAACTAAACGAGTCATGTCTAAAACATAGGGTCAAACTTCAATAGACTCAAGAATCCACTTCCTATGGATCTTCTTCATCTGGTTCTAGTTCTATTGCTACTCGAACCATCTCAATTGGGTCTATTTACTCATCTTACAATCCTCAATGATCCAATAATAACCTGACCAAAGTCATTTGAGAATTTGGACTCTTTTAGTTCGAGGAGGATGCTAATGCAAATCCTTGGCACATTCAAACCCCTCCGAATATTTCTCCTACAAATTCTCCTCTACCTAAGTTTATAGGTCATTTTCCTAAGTTCTCTACCGTGGGTACTATTACAGTGAAAAAACACTTAATGACTTTCTCAAATGCTTGGGGCAAAAAATAATGATACATGTTGGGCCTCAAAAATGTCATCCACTTTCACCTTAATGTCCATCATTTTACCCTCATTTCGTAACTCTGTAACTACATAACCCTACATTAAGTAACCATTTTCATGATCATATGGGTTTAGCATTATATTTCCAAAGTCATTTATTTTAAGTATTTTAAGTGAATTTGTGATTAAATATTGTAAAATTAACATGTTTTCATATATACATGAAAGTGGTATAAGTTTTGTGATATTGTAGGCCTACTTGGAGCTTCTAGAAGGGTCATACTTCGCCGCCTAACTAAAATTTGGAATTTCAAGTTCCAACTCATGAAGATTTGTGGAGTAATTATAAGAGATGAGGATCATTATCTATGCATATTCAGAGGAGAAGAATCATGGATGACAGGATTTTGGGAGGATATGTATCTCACATTTTTAGGAGATTGGTTGTAACCACATGAGATAAATGTGGATTTATGAGAGATTTGAGGGATATGCATTTATTGATTAGTCATCCTCATTTTTTGTATAAATAGGGGTGCATCCTTCAAAGGAACCCATCTATCTATCTATGTATTCTATTCTTTCAATAAATAAAATAGTTCAATCCAAGATTCTCCAGCATATTGTTACTTTGAAGACGTGATGGTAGGTTGGTGTGCTTGTTGAAGAACGGAGGTCCCCCATTAACCACAGTTTTCACATCTTTGTACGTTGGTAACATAGTATAGTTTTGTTATTTATTTATTTTTCATGCAAGTGTGCTTTTACTTTCAGAAAGTGTGCTTTCAATTATGCAAGTATGAGTGTGATTTCCTTTCAGCAAGTGTGCTTTCAATTATGCAAGTGTGAGTGTGATTTCCTTTCAGTAAGAGTGCTTTTAATTCTATAAGTGTGGTGTGACTTTCATTTATGCAAGTGTGATTTTAGTTTCTCTATGTTTGGTTTGAATTGGATTAGATTAGATTGATTTAATTTCTTAATTTTAATTGCATTTAAATTAATCTCATCTGAAATATAACCACCTAGTACATATAATACAGGTATACCTCATCAGTTTACAAAACCCCGAGTTGACAAATTAAATGACAGGGATTTAACTAACCATTAAATCACCCAACATTTTGGCATCGTTGTCGAGGAGGTATACATAGGTGTTTATTTTGAAGTTTACAAAACTCATTATAGTTGCATTCATTTTTAGTTGCATGATTAAAAGCATGTTAAAATCATTTTGCATTTTAAATTTAAAAAAATAAATTAAAAAAATAAAAAATAAAAAATTTCGTTTTTTTGTAATAATCTGTGTGTGCAACAGGAATTATCAACCAGTTGGAGAAATTCATAGGTGATTAAGAATGTTCTTCTTTATTTACTTCCTAATCATATTATCTAAGCAACTGGTATTTCATGATTTGATTATTTTTAATGTACATTTTTCTGACCTTAGCATGAATATATTTTTGATCCTCTTACGCACATGGTTACACTGGAAATATGCATACACTTGATCAATTCTTCTATTTCCATTAGAGTAGAATAGGTGATCTCTTTAAGTTTTTTTTTACGTTAGATTTCATTTTGTCTCCATTGGAAATTTCCTTTTCTCCTAATGATGTTTCCTCATCAAAGAATAATCATATAGAAGATTTGTAAAAGAAAATCGACAAAACCATCTCGATTGACATTGGAACTCCTGATGATCCTAAGCTTTTACAAATTGGGAGTACAACATGCTATTTAAACAAGATGACAAGCCTGTAAGGAAAAGACAGAGTCCTATTAATCTTGTGCTTGAAGGTAACATCTCAAAAGGAATAGTGAAAATTCGTAATGCTCACATCATCTTTCGTGTTAAGTATTCAGAATGGGTAGTGAATCTGGTTCTGGTTAGAAAGAAAAACAAGGATATTCATTTGTGTGTCGATTATTGATGTCTGAATAAATCCAATGTAAAGGACAATTTTCCCCTATCTAACAAGGATCAAATTCAACAGCAACTTGGAGGATCACAAATGATGTCACTTTTGGATAGCTTCTCTAGTTACAATTTGATATGCTTGAAGGAAGTTGATAAATTTAAAACCACTTTTACCGCTCGTTGGGGCACCTTTGCCTATGGGTGCATACCATTCATCTTGATCAATGCAAGTGCTACCTTTCAAATATACATGTAGTTGGCCTTTTATGACCTTATCAGGAAGATCATTTAAATCTATCTTGATGATATGATTTTTTATTCTAAGTGTCAAACTGGTCACTTTAATCATCTTAAGTGTGTTCTTCTTTAGTGTAGATGATTTGGTATCTTACTTAACCCCAAGAAATCAGTATTTGGTGTCACAGCCAGTAAATTATTGGGACATATCATCTCATAAGTAGGTATCAATATTAATCTTCATCAAGTCATTACATTCAAGAATCATTGATCCCCAAATTCTAAAAAAATCAATTCAATCCCTTATGGGTAAGATTAATTTTGTTCGAAACATCATAAATGATTTTGCTAAAAACCAAACCATAATATAAAAAAAAAAGGTCATGAATTTAAATGGGATGATTCTACGCAATAGGCTTTTATCACCATAAAAAAGAAATCACTTTGGAAGTTGTAGCTAAACCAGATTTTGCTAAAGAATTCATTATCTACACTAATGCAACTGAGGAAGCCATTTATGGAATCCTTATGTAGAAATTCGATCAAGTAAAATAGCATATGATCATTGTCAAGGGTCAAATTTTATCGAATGAAGAGTTTAAATACTCTTTGATAGAAAAACACGCTTTTTCCCTTATTAAAGCGATTGATCATTCAAACACTATATTCTTGGCAATCACATAAAGTTAAGAGTCCCTTTACCTACTGTCAATTTTATGTTGTCTCATACTCTACTTTTAGGTAAACTTGCACATTAGCTCGCCAATATTCAAGAACATGATTTGACAGTCACTACTTCATAAACCATAAAGGGGTGTGACTTGGCATTACATCTGGCTCAACATTTAAATCCAAGTAACCCAAGAGATGATGATGAATCAATTTCTACCTTATTTTTAATCAATGAACAATTAATCAATGTTGTAGGAAATCCATGGTATAAAGATTTGATATTTTATCTTCAAAATAAAAAATGTCCTAAATACTTGGACAAATTTTAATGCAGACAATTACATTTAGAATCTTCCAAAATTTTAATTTTGAACACTATGTTTTATCGTAGCTCCTATGATGGCTTAATGTTATGCTGTGTTGATGACCAATATAAAACTAAGCTTATATTAGTATCTCATGGTTCTTCTTTTGAAGGTTTTCACATGTGGACATTTTGAAGCAAAATCCATTACACACAAAATTTTAAGGTTTGGTTTTTACTAGCTTACGATTTTTGCAGATTGCTATAAGTATGTACAAAGCCACACAAAGAATGTCAATATACATTTGGAAGGGAAATGTTCCATGCTATGACTCTCTACCTAGTTATCCCTAAATTTCCATTTTCTAAATGGGGTTTATATTTTATTAGACTAATTAAGCTTCCTTCATCAACTAGTCATATTTTCATACTTAATGTTACTAATTATTTACTAGGTGGACATAAGTTGTTCCTTTGAAGAACACTTGTGATGAGCAGGTCATTGAATTTTTAGAAAATAATATTTTCTCATGCTTTGGGTTACCTATGGAATTCATTTTAAATGATTTTATATCACGACATTCCACTCAATTTTGTAATCAATGCAACATTAAACATTTGACCTTTCTTACTTATTACCCATAGGTTAATGTACTAGCTGAGTCCACTAATAAAAATCTCATTCAAATATTAAAAAGGCTTATTAACAATAATCCCCATATCTGACATACTTTGTTGAAATTTTCACTATGGGAAGATTGTACTACTGTGAAATCTAGTACTAGAACTTTACCATTCGAGCTTGTCTATAGAGAATATTCTATATTACCTATTGAATTGGAACTCTTGTCTCTTTGTCTTACTATATAGGCTAAGGAAATCACCTCAAGGAACGTTCCACAGAGAGTTTTAGCATTGTTGGCTCTTAAAGAACAATGAAATCAATATCTAAAAAATCTTCAATGTAGAATGAAAACAGTGAAGAAATATTTTGATAAAAGGTCCAAATATGAGCTTCACTATGGATTAAAAAATCCTCCTCTGGGACTCAACACATGAAGAAAAATATAAACACCACAAGTTTCAGAAGTTGTGGACTGGTCCTTTTAAAATTGTTGATGTTGTTGTTGGACCAAACACATATTTCTCAAAGACCATCATATACCACTAAAGGCTCTCATTTGAAGCCATTCATGGTAGTAGACACTCGATAGATCATCAACATCTCTCTAAAAAAAATTGTACATAAAAATTTCTTTTCTTTTATCATTTAACAGTTCTTATCCTTCATTTGTTCTTTTGAAGTTTCTTTGTTTATCGCTTATGTTTTTTGGTATTTGTGTTTTTCCTTGACTGCTCTATGTTTTATATTTTCTTTATATTTTTGCTTCTTTCAATACATTAGAAAGGAACCAATAGAAACTAATCCTTTTGTAAGAATTTTTCTTTAAAGTTATTGTTTCTCTAAAATTTACAAGCTAAAATCATAACATTCTTCATTAATAATCTTTTACAGGAAGCAAGAAAGTTGCTACATTTATCTTTAAATGGGACAATTTGGTTTGATTCAAACCTTATTATTAATTTCATAATCCACCTCAATGTATGCCTTTTGCATTCCACTTTTTTCTTCCCATCCTTCCTATCCTCATTAAAACTCACATTATGTTGTTCTACTGTTGAAAATCATGTTTGTTTCAAATAGAGATGTTGTGTTATAATTTTCTTCCAACAAACATCCATGTGGAGTCACCAATGTTGACACTTGTCAATATTTATTAACTTATACAAACCATTGTTGTCATATTTAAACTAATCCTCCCCTAATGACATAAAAAATTTAATAAATTCGACCTAATAGGTGGGACCCTTCTTTAAAGAAAACGCTCTCCTCAAAGGTTTCTAAGGAAGTACATGTCTCAATTGACCTAAATGAGATTTGTTGTAAAAGTATCTACCCATATTATACACATGATTTATATGATATCCAAGAATTGAAGGTCTCTTTTTGTGCTTTAATCACTTGAGCCTTGAGAAAGACATATATTATACATATGATACAAAGATGGCGGCGTAAGGAGGGTTATACAAATGTATATATGTTTATGTGCCTAGTCAAATGTTTTTTATGTGCTTAATAATTCCCTTGGTTCTACTATCTCATGCATGGAATATACGTATGCAAAGAGAGTGTTATCAAAATCATATGAAGGCATAAACCATGGATTCAAATGTTTGGAGACATGTTTTATAGGTCTTATGGTGCAAATTATGGTGTAGACATTGTGGATATGTTATGGTTTCATTTGACCACTCCTAGAAGTAATACTTGGAATATGTGTTAAATTAAACATCTACCAAACCTAAGGTTTGATCTGTGTCTAGGTGATATTTATATGTGTTTGAATCGAGGACTGAATATCGATCGTAATATTTGGCATGTTGTTCTATATGGCTATGTTATGGTTGATATGATATGTGATTTAAATAGACATTAATCGACTCTTGTGAAAAATGATATCACATCCTATGTGGGTTCCTCTTGACAGTATTATTGGTCCAATGAGCCTCCTCTCGCATCACGCTATGGTGATTCGCCTTCCACATTCAGCTTTCTGATCATAACATTAATTTTACAGTTAATGTCCTCCACCACTTTTTGACAATGTTTTGTTTAATTGTCCTATCATACCTCTGAGTCACTACCCTCTCTCATCAAACCATACCATCATGGCATATCTCTATTAAATCATGTTTGAAAAATGAGAGACTTGGCATAGCAAGCACTATATTGAGTTTGGGAAAATTTTAGCTCATTTATGATATGTCATCTTTCTATTCCAAATTGTAATGCATCATTTACTTACCACTACAACCATCACCTCGTTATTCACATTTCATTTCTCAACCCTCAGAATGATATCCTTCTTTTGTCTCTATGATTTCAATTACTCTGCAAGGAAGCCTTAGTGAAATTTCATTCTAGACCAGGGAAATAGAGTGAGAAAATCTAAATTCTATGGATATACAATTGAAAACACCTCCTTGAGAATGATTTTCTTTCATCAACAAATTAGACATTTTCTATTCTTCCTGCATGTGCCCTATTCCCACTTTGGTTTGAATTTGCATTAGCATATTCATTTTCAATTTAGAGAAAATTTTCTAATCTTTTAGTCTCATTGAATATTTTTAAAAATACTTTCGCTATCTTATTTAACAACGAATTTTGGTTCATTGTCTAAAGTCTTTTTGTATAGTTTCAAAGGCCATTTTTTGGGTTCTTCGATTAGAAAACCCTACACATTATAGTGCCACACCTTTGAGGAAATCATCGAGCATACAACACCAGGAATTAATTCATTCAGAATATCACTTGGTATGACCTATTGTGGTGTAACAAGAATGTTGGCCTTACCCTTGTCTTAATACAATTATTTGAATTACATGGGTTTCATAAACCTAGTTTCTCTTTTGTCATAACTAGTAAGATCGGTTGGTATGTTATAATGTTTAGTTTTCATAACCCTTGCATTATTAATAACTCCAAGGAATAATTAAGTTATTTATCTTTATTTAAGACCATTGTAAACAAATGGATTTATCGTATTCTTTGAAATATTTTTTAAAACCCTAATCCAACTATAAATTAATCCAGTTTCCTATTTATGGGAGCCTTTGAGGCAATGTAGACTTGGGAAAAAACCAGGGCGATGTCGTGGGAAGATTTTCTATCTTTTTCCAATCATCAATTTAAATCAATTCAAAATTATTATTTTGCCTTTTCAATTTTTATTATGCCTCCAGCTGTATTAAATGTCTGTTTGAATATTTGATCATATTGATATAGTTTATATATTTGAATTTGAACTAGTTTCTCGTCATGTTATATGAATAGATTCTTTGATCATTTCATACTTCTTTTCAAATTTATTCACAATCATTCTTAGTAGTATTTTCACAATATTTTATTCCATATGATGGGGTTATGTTCGCTAGTATAAAACATACCCTACATGTCATACAAAAAAAAGGAAAAAGGGAAGACTATTCTCACCCCTGTCTCTGGAAATAACATATACAGATATATAAAATATGAAAGTCTAGCCCCTGAGCTTGCTCTTTCTATCTCTATCTCTAATGTCTATTCAGAGAAGGGAAATATTTGTTATTAATTTGCTGCAAACTTGTGAATTAATTGTTACAACTTTCTTGTGTCGTCCAATAAAGGTAGAGGTAGAGGGGAAGGTAATAGAGATTGGAATTTAGGAGTAAGAAGGGATAAAAGACCAAGAGTATCAATTAATTTTGATGAAAATTCAAAATAATTAAGGAAATTTCTTCATACTGACATAGCAAACCATTTATGTCAACCTGAGCCTCAACCTATGGCACAACCTTAGCCTTAATAGTGTTGGCATTATGATACAAGTGTTGTCCTTGATGGCAACTCAAAGAGATGACAGATCATAGTGCAGCAGGTCAATAGCAAAGAATTGATGATCAGACTACAAGGAATGATGAAATAAAAGTATATACATAGGTTCACTATATACCAAGTTGCATACATACGCAGGTTCACTATATACCAAGTTGTGTACACACGCAGGTTCACTATATACCAAGTCGCGTATATACGCAAGTTCGCTATATACCAAGTTGTGTATACACGCAGGATCACTATAAACAAAGGTGTGTATATCGTACACACGCACTTTCACACCATGAAAGGCACATACATGTTGGAAAACTAAGTTTTGGGTCCGTGGTATTTGGTCCATGGTATTTTGGTATTTGGTCCATGATATTTTGTCCAAGGTATTGACCCCAGGTACTGGGTCCAAGGTATTGGTTCTACGTGATTTTGGACCATGGTATTGAGTAAGACCTAAGACTATAAAAGGGGAAGGAGATCATTAGGCAAGTGCATTCACTCAAGTATTGAATATCGAATGAAGAGTAAGATCTAGAATATTGGTGATTGGTTGTGGTGCATAGCTGGATCTAAATCAAGGAGGAACATGAACGCTAGAAGAAGGATAAGTTCTATTGACAGGTCAAGATCTCAAAGCTTGAAGAGAAGTATCTTTGTGTGATTTTGATCTATTATATTTGGCGCATGACTTGATATATAAATCTGATAATTTGGGTATAACTGATGTCTGAATAATTGAAAAGGGTAAATTATATTTCATAGATATGTAAGCAGGTTCGGCATAGCAAAGGCGCGTATGCACGCTAGTTAGGTAATTCAAAACAACGTATATGTAGGTTGGCCTTAATATATCAGCGTATGCACGTAGGTTATGCACATTGAAGTAGCGTACGTCTCATGAAATATGTTCTAGCTTCTTCTATTTATTGCTGCAGTGTTCTGGGTTCAGGATTGGTGTCTGGTTACTGTTATTTTATTCTGGTTACAACATTCAAAGAAGTAATTGTTTGATCCAGTTTTGGTTTGTACAAAGAAGATTGGTTGATGCAGATATACTTGATGTTTGATTGATGTTATTCATGGATCCAGTCTGAAAATGTATGAAACGTGGTCCCTGGAAGAAAAGAGAAGGTTGTAGCCTTCTGTAGGTCGGCAACTACGTACTAGTACATTAGCTAATACAAGAGCTAAGGGGGTTGTAGCTCCCTTCCAAGAGAAGTTGGAGAACGAGAGAAGGTTGTAGCCTTCTGCAAGTAGAAGCCTAGGTACTGGTATAAGACTGCTCTAGTATAGAAATATTGTAAAAAGAAGTTTCTTATTAAAAGAAGATAGAGACAAATTGCAGCTGGTGGTTTTCACCCACATTGGGTTTCCACCTTACATCATGGTGTTCATTTGTGCTTCTTGTGTGTGATGATCTGTTATGTTTTACTACACATGTTTACTGTTCATATGGTAATGAAGTTCTGATGCCCTAATTAAAGATCAACATTTAATGGATTAACTAAATCATAAGGTTACTAGATATACGCTAGTTTCATTAGACACAGTTGCGTGTACACGCGGGTTCCATTATCTAAAGAAGAATATATGAATCTGAGTATGGAAATGAAAAAGTCCTATTGATTTGATAATACTGATTCACCCCCCCAACCCCTCTCAGTATTATTTTCAACAATTGGTATCAGAGCAGGTCCTTTGGTAAAAGCTTGATCGCTTGAAGGAGATCCGTAGAACAATGGGAAAGAAGCTTAAGAAGAAAGTGCCTAAGAAGAAGAAGACATCTCAAAGGAACTATGACAGTGCGAGAATCGATTTGGGAATATGTGGAAGAAACACTTGAGATTCAAAGTCACTTCAAAATGAAGATGAACAAGCAAAAGAACTATCAAGTATGGATTTCTTATCCTCTGGCGATACATTTCTCTATCCATTTGAAGATGATGAAAGTGATAGTGAAACAACTGAATTTTCTCTTATGGGTGAGCAAGAAAGATATCAAATAGAGGCAGAATTTAAAATGCTTACAGACAAAATTAGAGATCAACAAGATCTTTTTCACAAAAGAGAATGTGTCTCCAAAGAAGAAGTTACCAAACTAAAAGCTCAACTAGAGGAAGGAAACAAGGTAAGAAAGTTTTTGAAGGAAAAAGAAGATCAATGTCAAACATTACAGGATGAAGTGACATCATTAAGAAATGAAGTAAATGAAAGGAGCACAACAATCAAGAAACTCAGAGAAAGATCCAGTTACTATGAAAGGCTTGAAGCTACGATCCTCTCGCTAAAAGAAGATCTTGAAGAATCAAATTAGTAGAATAAAGAACTACTCCAAGCTCTTGAAAAACAAGAAAACAAAGTTCTTGAATTAAGACATCAGTTGGAAGAAGAAAGAAAAGCTGAAGAAAACATGAAGAAGCAGTATCCTGAAAAGGAGGAGCAACATCAAGTTGAGGTAAATATTCTAAAAGATAACTTAGAAGAAAAGGATAAGCTCTTACGATTTCAAGATAGTACTAAGATCTTGGATGATATTCTTAGTAGTCAAAGGTCTCCTGCTATCAAAATTGGTCTTGGTTTTCACGAATCTGTTGAAGGTGAATCTAGCTCACAAAATAAGACACGGAACTCTAATGTACAATCTGAAATACTCAACAAGGAGATGAGAGGTCAATCCCATCAACAATCAAGGAAAGAAATTATTCAAAGAAAATCTTTTACTCCTCCGATGAATAATGTTGAATGTTATGTATGTCATAATCTTGGACATGTTGCAGCCAAATGTAGAAGTAGAATGGTTCAAGACCATCACACAAAAAGATCATCATGTTCCAGGTACTTTAAGGGATATTGTTTTTCTTGCAATATGTTTGGTCACAAAACTGTTGATTGCAACAGAAGGAATATGAAACATATGAGATGTTATGCATGTAACAAGCTTGTACATATAGCTAAGAAATGCAGGAACAAAGTACGGGCACCATACTGAAAGGAGAAAACATCATCACACTTGAAGAAATGGAAGAAGAAGGAAGTACAGTCAAGAAAATGTGGCACAACACAATGTACAGACATAACAGACTCAGAGGGAACTGAAAGTGTGAAACTTCAGTGTTCTAAATCTCATACGCAAGTTTCATAAAGAAAAGTCACATATATACATGAGTCAGACACTGCAAAGTCGCGTATATGTTAGTTTGAGGAAAAGTAGTGGGATAGACTTAGGAAAAAGGGTCTGATATGATTCAGTCCATTATTTTCACTGTTTGGCAATGGTTACAATCTGTTGATGATGTGTGGAAATGTCTTAATACTTGTAAGATGTTTAAAAGTGTTTGATCCTAAATTGATGATGATGATGCCTTGATACTTCTTGTTGATATATGCATGATCAAATCTAACAGTAAACGGATGGCACAGTTTCAAGGGGAGTTTATGCTTTGAATGATGCATCATTCGCATTATGGTTAGAAATCCTTGGTGATGATGATTATATGACTAAATGATACATCTTGCTATGATATGGTTATGAGTTGTCCATGACAAAATCTCATATGATTCTTGGGGTTACATAGTTGGTGTTTAGATCAGATTTGTGGTTGATGATGCATATATGGTGCTTACATGGTGATCTTCATAAGGATAAGGAGAAGTACAAAGCTTGAATACACAATTTCATTACTTGATGATGAGTCACTCATATGTTGCTGTCGAAATATAATTATGATGCAAGATTCCTATAGTTCTTGGTGCTCACATGGATGAGGATTGCTGCTGTTACATAGTGCTATATACAGTATGATGGATACATGGATGATTACTCAAAGTTACATTGTTGGAGACATGATGATGATGATTTCTTACCTATATGATGATAGGTTGATACTTACATATGTTGATTGATGCAGATGTTCCCTAGTGATGATACTTGGATGATATATAAGATTATGCAGACCTTGATGTTGATGAGATGGCTATGGGGTTTTTCACATATGATATAATGTGAATGATTCGGTTTCTGGTCTAAATGTTGTTGACAGATGCTTATGGAGCAGATCATACATTGTGTATGATAGTTGTTGATGACTATCATGGTCTTAGTTAGATGTTTGGTCTCTATTATAAATGTCATGTAAAGGTCATATCAAGACTCTTGATGTAATAGTTTGTCTTTATCTATTGTAGTCATTTGATGAATCCCTTTTGGTCATATGTTGTAACTTGTACCCCCACTATGAATGAGAAGGATGATGTAATAATTAAGTCATGTATAAATAATTGGTATCTAGTGTATCCCCACTTGGTTAGGTGGATGAGTCAATATTGGTATATCCCCACTTGGTTGGGAGATAGATGTATGTATGAGTCTTTGGTGATAGGAAGGTCATTTATGATAGAGCCATGTTCTTCTTGTAAAACATCTTTTTGCATACCTTGCTTACAGTCAGGGAGAGCATGAACAACACACTTCAGCAGAGCAGAGATTTCAGCATGTACTCAGAGGGAGCATGGACAGATTGGTACACCTTGGCATATACAAAGGGGGAGCTCAATCAGAGATTTCAGCAGGTACTCAGGGGGAGTATGGACAGTGGAATGTATATCAAGGAAGAGAATATCTTGGTCTGCCCTTTGCCCTTGATGTCAAAGGGGGAGAGTGACTTGGTATGGTTGT
>APFE031659285.1:0-65407 GCA_000404065.3 Pinus taeda
GAAATAGCCAGGTCCAAAGTGGAGTCATTTTCCAGCAAATGAAGCAGCGGTGGAGTTGCTATAATCAGTCTCCAAGTGGGAGATTGTTGGGTGTGGAGCTTGATTATCTTCTGTATTCAAAGGTATTGCTACATTGGACCCCAGTTCGTAATGCTTCCCGTAAAATATTCATTGCAAGGGGGGTCTAGCGGGGGGCGGCTACGACCTTTGGGAGCCTCGATCGTGGGCAGCGCCCCTGAAGCTAAGAATAGATGTAAAATTGCCTTGTAAAATGTTGTAATTTCGTAGTCAATCTAGGCCGTTCATTAGGTGGAGATCTAATGGTCCAAGTTATGGGGGTTTTTTCCCTAGAAGGAAACCCCTCGCTATATATGAGGGAATTGTATTGCGTCTATGTATATATGTATTCTGAGTGAGGAAGAGAGAGGAGATTGAGACTAAAGAGGGAATTACAGTAGATCTATTGTAGGTTGTATCTCGTCAGTTTGCTGGATAATATAAAAAGAATGATTGGCTGTTTCTCTGTGGACGTAGCCCAAACTGCGTGAACCACCTATATCTGTGTCTCTCTTGTTTCATGCGTTTTCTATATTTATATTTCTGCAATATTTTATGTGTTCCATTGCTCTGTAATATATAAGTCTCTAACGGTTTCTAGAAAACCAAATGCTCACAGTATTTCATCGACCAAGGATAGAGTCTTAGTAGGTAGCTTTGTTAAGTGGGCCTAGAAGGTGTTTCCATGGAGGTGGAAAGACCATTGGACTTGTGTCCCCAAGGGAATTGCAACTGGAATTATTTATTCTGTCTATTGTGGTGGAAGAGTATCCTTTATTAGAAGAGGATAAGTCTTGTTGGAGATTGGATTCACCATCTACAGCTTCTTGAGAGGGCTCTCACTTGGTACTAGCCTTTTCAACATGTGTTTCAAATCTTTGCTAATGAAGGTGGCTTCATTAGGGGTGATGGGTAGCTCCACTATTTGGACCCGCAATGTGGAAGTTCCCTACTAGGGTTACATGATGATCTCTTCTTCATTGGAGCTGGTCTCCATCTGTGGTCCCTTGTCCTTCACTAGTAGGTCCTGCTAGGTGATACATTGGCCACATTGCTACTCAAACACTTCAGGAAGGATGTACGAAAACCCCAGCTGTGTGACTACTATATTTACACCAAGCTAGGAGCATACTTGTGTATCCATGGCCTGATTAGTTGTGACATCTAGATGTGGTGGTTGGCTTGAACATAATACCATTATTCCAACACCTACTAACTGGGATGAGAAATTGGAAATGGAAATAGACAACAATGGAGCCCTATCAAGGTCCACTAATTTGAGAAGTTATAAAAATATTATTTTTGTTGCACACACAAAAAATGTAACTATTGCACACACAAAAATGTAACTATTGAAAATAGAAACAAAATACAAAAAACTAAATGATTCTATTAGGAAAGTACTTCAATGGACCCTGTTTTTGAAGCCAATAAATTCAACCAAATAGTACAAATATCAATTTAAATCCAAGGATTCCATCTATAGGTGAGGAAGAGAGAAGAGAAATAAAATAGACCCTTTTTATTTATTTATTTAATGGTAAACCAAAATACGCTTATAAACCTCATTAAGCAAGAACAATAGAAGGTTTTCAGCATAGGCTGCACAAAATCCCGATCAATGTCAATAGAAAAATATTCCCTAGTAAGGTCCTAGTAGAGAATTTGTTTCTACATCTGGGAAAGCAATAACATTTGACTGAAGCACACTAAAGAATTCAAATGTACAACATAAAAATACATTACAAGCACTAGCAATTTCTTCCAAACCTGACACTCAAGGAACTTCCACAGTAAGACATGTTGGTGATTCAACAAAGTTAATTGAGTTGTATCTTGTGCATAATGACTATTTGAGAGATGTAACAGTTGAAAATGTATTTTTATTTAATTTAATTTTCATTTCATTATGTATATGTGGGTTGAAGTATGTGACCCAAGGCATGTGGCTTTGGTGATTTGTATTGGATTAATTGGTGGTCTTTGAAAATATGACTTGGAAGTTGGATCATTGCTTCTCTATGTTGGAAGAGAAACCCGTGACTTCAATCCTAAGCCATTTCAAATGTAAGTTGTTGCATCATTTAACTATATATTATATTTTTTTCCAATATTCCCTTGGATTAATTATTCATCATTTATGTTATTTGTTGGTTGGGCAGGTTGGAGACCTTGGGAAGCCTCAGATGAAACCTCATGATCCATGTCATATCCTTCATATGAATTCAGGTAATGATAATGTGAACTTGAGTGGAATAGAGAATCATTTTATCCTAGTGAGTAGGGAGATACGTATGGCTTTAGGACCAACAACTACAAATCTGGGTCCAAATTTGTAATAGGTTCCTTATTTGCTTAATATTGAACAGAATTTCATGGAAAAACTTGCAAGAATTGTTGAAATGCTGAAAAATTCTAACATGAAAACATTATGATTTATATCATCATACATGTTTGTTGGGAAATCAATTAGAGAAATTGACCACATTGACATGGATCAAGAATTCCTCCCCGTAACATGCTGATGTTCCTATAAATTATTGGACCTCCTGCTCGATTATAGTATGCAAGATTTATTTGCTAGGGTCATCCTCTATATGCATGAGGGGAATATTTGCCCATGTGGTTTCTATAAATCCAAATGCTCACAGTATTTCATAAACTAAGGATAGAGTCTTAGCAGGAAGCTCTATTAGGTGGGCATGGGAGGTGTCTCTGTGGAGGTGGAAACATCGCTGGACTTGTGTCACCAAGGGCACTACGACTGGAATTTTTTATTCTGTCTATTGTGGTGCCAGAGTATCCTTTACTGGTTTTATCACTTAAGAAGCAATTTGTAAATTGTTCACATCAGTTTGATTGTGAAGGTTAGGTGTTAGTCCAAGTTCAGTTTTTCCATGTTTAATGTAGTGTCTAAGCCTTAGGAGTCTTGGTGGTATGGTTAAATGAAGGTCAATAATCCGTTCTCATTCATCACTGGTCCCACAACCCGTTCTCATTTATCAAGTTTGTTTTAAGGTTCTTATGTGTTACAAAGCAGTTTAGATGTTTTCGTAGCGCAAAACCCAGATTTTACACTGGGTGCACTACGAAATCGGGGATTCGTGCAGATCCGTAGCAAATCTTGCTCAGTTGTCATATCTATCAAGATCTGTTATGTTTACATCATTAATTGTCAGCTTATACACTTCGCCTATCATGTCCAACCGCTTATCTTCATCATTAGAGTCGTTAGGCACCTTGGTACGCTCGGGTTGCAAGTTCCAAGAAAAGCCAAGCATTCACAGTCATGATTTGTGTTTGGATTCATGCGTAAGGAATAAATTGTCAAGCATTCAATTTGAATTCCTTGAAAATCAGGTGAGCTAGTTTTCAAGCGAGGCAGCTTTCAAGAGAGGTAGCGATCGAAAATTGAGACAGTGCCAGTTTTTCAAATTTTCATTCTGCTGGAATCCCATGGAGAGGGCTACAGAAAGAAAGGAGCATAGGTCAGGCAGGTGTTTGAGGAGTGAACTTGAAGGTTTAGACATTATCTTAAAGAACAGAGAAGTTGAATGCGCATTCAAGCAGGTTGGCTGTTGGAATTTTTGCGAGAACTTCAAGGAAGTCACCAAGGAATTTCCCTCGAACTTCACAGGACTGAATTCGAAAGTTGGGGTGCTTGAATTGCCAATCTCACCAGAAGTTATATCTGTAGTCGCTGAGATTCCAAGGGGACAAGAAATATGGTTTAAAAATTTCAAATTTGATATGACCCCCTGCAAAGAATTTCTGAAGCCGGAGTTCATTGATTTAGATTTAAACAAGCCTGTGCCCAAGAATTTTGTCAAGGACTCATATGCCAATTTACTTACCTGCATATAGAGGTACTTTACCTATGAGGGGAGGTAACATAAGATGTATTCATATCACTTCAAGCTTCTGCTGCATTTCACAGGTAATATATCTCTTGATTTACCTTTCTACTTGTTTCGTAGCCTAGGCAAAATGTGCGACAAGGTTTAGCTAAAGAAGGAAGCCTATGAGACCTTATTGTTTCACCACGGCTTGGTCAAGTTGATCGTTTTGCATGAGCTCCAGAGAGTAGACAGGGACTGGTCCACGTTCATGTTTATTTTTGGCTTCAAAAATGAAACTGGCCTCAGTTCTCAGGCTGTGAAAAATTCTCCACCAGCAACTGGTCATTGTGCAAAAACAAGATCCAGGAGATTTACAAAATTGAAGGCTAGGAAACAGGTAAAGGATCCTACCAGAACACTGATAATCCAAGACACACCCCAACAGCCCTAGAAATAGAAAACTCAGATCAAAGAGGGTGTACATGAATCATCTATAGGTGAAGTAGTCCAAAGAAGAATGACCAGGAGCCAGTTAGCTAAAGAAAAAGGCAAGACAGTGGTTACTGAGGAAAGCCCGGTTTCAAAGGGAAGTCTGAATGACTTACTGCAAGCTATTGATATTGAAGAATCTCCCCTGGTTTGAGCAGATTTGATAGAATCAGGTATAGACAAGACCAAAAAGATCAAAGCCTCGAAAAAGCTCAAGTTTTATGATCAGGTTGCTAAATTTGTTTTTAAGCCAAGAAGACCTGTGATGAGGCATTCAAAACATGTACAAGAGATGCTGCCAGAAGTAAGTGAAACAGAGGAGATAGCAAAATCTCATGAAGGACCCTTCACTTCATCAAAAATATCATCTTAGCTGCAAAAAAACGATAAAGGTAAGGCAATTATCCCTCAAGAGGAATATAGTGTTGAAGAGTTAAAAAAGAATTTGAAATTAGCAAACCTTGAAATTGCTAAATAGAAGAAATCCTCAAGGAAACATGCAATCAAGGAAGCTCATTTAACAAAATGGAGGCTCTGTGGGAAGACAAAACAATTCAAATACCCGAGGTGGTCGACTGTCATGCTCAATACTACACCTGGTTAGTCCCTACAATAAAGGAAACAAAATTCATCAGAAAGGTTAATACAAGACTGAGCGTTGGGATCAGAATTATGAAGAGGCAAATCGAGGACTTGAAGATACAACTAAGCCAGCAGGAAGGATTTCCTTAGCTAAGGAAAATCACACAGCAAGTAAGGTTAAGTCCTAAATTTTGATGATTTACCTTTTTGAAGTTTTCCTTGAAGAATGGTGCCTCTGCATTCAATTTTGAACAGCTTCAGGGTAGATGAAAAGGACATTTCAAGATAAAGAAGCTCAAGACAGTTGAATTTGGCATTAAGCTGTGTTTTTGAAATTACACAGCAGTTTCGTAGCGCGCCACGAAACTGCTGTAGCTGCATATCATAACTCAGTCGACCGATTTTGAGCGACCAAAGGGAATTTTTTTGAAAAGGAATTTCAGAAAAGGATCATTTACAATATGCAAGCATCCAGCAAGGGAAAAACAAGCGGAGGAACTCTAAGATTTTTGTTATACAAATGATCACAACTAGTATTGTCCATGACATTTCAAACAGCTTTGAAGAGGTTTTGTCTTCACACAAGTATATGGGAAGGGTCTACAACACATGAAGAACATGACACTCCAATACATTTTTGTGTAATCAAAGAATAACAACATGGTTAATTGGTTTCGAATATCCTTGAGGAGACCAAAAGCAGAAAAACAGGGGCAGTTTCCTACTTTCCAGCAGCAGTAAAGAGATAAGACATTAAGGGCCAGCAAGAAGCTTCAAACATCCACCAAAGCTAAACTGAAGGAGACCACTTGTCAGAGAACGAATTTTGATTGTAATAAATGTTACTACCAACATGATGAGGAGTTATACTCCTAATTGTCTTAGGTTTCTAAAACTTCCAGATAATAGTTAGTTGCATTTAATAGTTAGTTTAAAGTGTTAATAGGTGTCACAATAAGATGAATTCGAGTTCGCCTCATGCTGGAGGAGGAATCTCAGTTATGTAGAGAGCTCTATATATAGTAGAACATCTGATGTACAAAGGGTTGGAAAATTATTCAGAAAAGCTCTCATATTGTGTTTTGTGTAAAGACTCTGTTTTTTAGTAATACAGTATTGGCTTTGCTTCTCAGGAATCAGAAGAAATTCGATGTTCTGAATGTCTTGTGTTGTATTTTTCCTATTATCTACAGTGTTATGAATGTGTGATTACTTAGAAATCACTAACATTGCTCTAATTTCCTTCATACATTTGTAAACTGTGTTGGCCCTCTATGTGTTTGGTGTGTTCTACATATGTTGGATTTTGAATGCCCTGACTTCTATGTAAAGCTAACCTTACTGTCACTACTGAAGCATATCTGACTCCATAAGCCCAAAGGATACTTTCTTATTGTGTTTCAACCTCTTATACTTGTTCATTTTGTTTCATAGAGTTAGCCATCTTATTCATTATCCAAATCTCTAATCTTGTGAGAGAGCCCTCTCAGGTTGGGGAGGCTAAGCCTCAGCCTAAAAGGTTTGAAAGAGTTACTTAAAGTCTACCTGATCAGCAGCCTATCAGGGTCTGGTTTTGAGATAACAACTGGAAGAGAATAAGTCTTGCTGGAGAGTAGCTTCACCATCTACAACTTCTTGAGAGGGCTCTCACCTAGCAGTAGCCTTTTCAACATGTGTTTCAAATATTTTCCAATTAAGGTGTCTTCATCAAGGGTGATGGGCAGGTCCACTATTTGGACCCGCGTTGTGGAAGCTCTCTACTGGGGTTACATGATGATCTCTTCTTCATAGAAGCTAGTCTCCATCTGTGGTCCCTTGTCCTTCACTAGTAGGTCCTACTAGGTGATACATTGGCCACATTGCTACTCAAACATTTCAGGAAGAATGTATGAAACCCCCAGCTGTGTGACTACTCTATTTACATCAATCCAGGAGCATACTTATTTATCCATGGCATGTTTAATTGTGACATCTAGATGTGGTGGTTGGCTTGAACAAAATATCGTTATTCTAGCACCTACTAACTGGGATCAGAAATTAGAAATGGAAATAGACAACAATGGAGCCCTATCAAGGTCCACTAATTTGAGAAGTTATGGTAATAGTATTTTTGCTACACACACACACACACAAAATGTCACTATTGAAAGTAGAAACAAAAGACAAAAAACTAAACAATTCTATCAGGAAAGTACTTCAGTGGACCTTATTTTTGAAGCCAATCAAATTCAACCAAATAGTACATATATCAATTTAAATCCAAGGATTCCATATATAGGTGAGGAAGAGAGAAGATAAATAAAATAGACCTTTTGTATTTATTGATATAATGGTAAACCCAACTATGCTTATACACCTCATTAAGTAATAGCAATAGAAAGTTGTCAGCACAGGGTGCACAAAATCCTGATCAATGTCAATAGAAAAATCCTCCCTATTAAGGTCTTATTAGAGAATTTGATTCTACATATTGGAAACAAATAACATTTGATGGAAGCACACTAAAGAATTCAAATGTAGAAGATAAGAAGACATTGCAAGTACTAGCAATTTCTTCCAAACTTGACACTCAAGGAACTTCCACAGTAAGACATGTTGGTGATTCAACAAAGTTAATTGAGTTGTATCTTGTGCGTAATGACTATTTAAGAGATGCAATAGTTGAAAAAATATTTTTCTTTTATTTTGTTTTCATTTCATTCTATATATGTGGGTTGAAGTAAGTGACCCAAGGCATGTGGCTTTGGTGATTTGTATTGGATTAATTGGTGGTCTTTGAAAATATGACTTGGAAGTTGGATCATTCTTTCTCTGTGTTGCAAGAGAAACCCGTGACTTGAATTCTAAGCCATTTCAAATGTAAGTTGTTGCATCATTTAACTATAAACTCTATTTTTTCCAATATTCCCTTGGATGAAATATTCATCATTTACGTTATTTGTTGGTTGGATAGGTTGGAGCCTCTGGGAAGCCTCAGATTAAACCTCGTGATCCTTGTCATATTATTCACATGAATTCAGGTAATGATAATGTGAACTTGAGTGGAATAGGCAAACATTTTATCCTAGTGAGAAGGGAGATACGTATGGCTTTAGGACCAAAAACTAAAAATCCGGTTCCAAATTTGTAATAGGTTCCTTATTCACGAAAAAGCTTGCAAGAAATTCTAAAATGATAAAAAATTCTAACATGAAAACATTATGATTTCTATCATCACATATTTTTGTTGGGCAATCAATTAGAGAAACTGACTACATTGAAATGGATCAAGAATTCATTGAATCTTCTAAATTTCGAAAAGAAGATACTACACAAGACATAACACTTTCACAGGGACAATGATAGGTTTATATTAATCCTACTTGTGGCTACTTATGCTAACTACTACTAGAGCATGGCACATTCCTCTAAGAATTGAGTGATCCTTTACATGATTTGTTGAATATGTTGCTCCTTCTCTATGCTTTCTTTCGTGTGTTGCTTCATAGAGCCGCATGAGTAATAGAGTGTATCAACTTGTTCCGTTTTGGAGAAATAAGGTATAAATTCTAGATTGGTTACCCACAAATCTGACCACATATACTCTAATCATCCCTTAACTGCCTCCAATTCTACTTCCACGTATTGTTGCATCTGAAATTGTGAATCTCGATCTGTTGTGACCACTGTGAGCTGCATATTGAGATCTTTATTTACTTGTTTTAGCTCTATGATGAACTGCTCTATCTGGTCCATCCTCACCAAAGCCTCTTCTGTGCTCACTCTGATGACACACATCAAGTCAGTGAAAGGCATAACATTTTAGGTGAAATGTCCTTGTTGCATGCCTTTAGGGGCATTCTAGTTTAGTGGAATTCCACTTGTGAATGATTGCTCAGATCATAAAGGAGACTCTAATTGGGACTTTTTGTACTATTAGACGACTTCTATGTTTCTTCAATAAGTTATGGGGAGATATCCAATTCCTAGCAAACCCATAGGATTCTTATCCGGTATTTTGGATCATCGGCCATCAGCTGAATATGTGCCATGGCTAAAAACTACTTCAGAGGGGAAGTGGGGCCTAAAAAGCATAGCTCACACATCTGCATTTATCCTAGTTGTTGTTTCTCAGGTATAGGGTCTGTTTCTTGTGCGTATGCTTGTTCTTCAGTTAAGTACCCGTTCATCCTTGTGGGTGACAATTAGTGATGCTGCAAGAAATACTCCCCCTAACATGTTGAAGTTCATATAAACTGCTAGCCCTCCTACTCGATCATAGTATGCAAGATTTGTTTTCTGGGGTCATCCTCTATATGCACGAGGGGAATATGTGCACCTATGGTTTCTAGAAATCCAAACGTTGAGTATTTCATCAACTAAGGATAGAATCTTAGCAGGAAAATCTATCAAGTGGGCCTAGAAGGTGTCTCCATGGAGGTGGAAAGACCACTAGACTTGTGTCACCAAGGGCACTACGATTGGAATTTTTTATTCTGTCTGTTGTGGTGGCAAATTATCCTTTACTGAAAGAGAATAAGTCTCACTACAGAGTGGCTTCGCCATCTGTAGCTTCTTCAGAGGGCTCTCATCTAGTAGTAGCCTTTTCAACATTTGTTTCAAATAATTTCCAATGAAGGTGGCTTCATCAGGGGTGATGGGCAATGCCACTATTTGGACTCACGGTCTGGAAGTTCCCTACTGGGTTTACATGATGATCTCTTCTTTATCGAAGTTGGTCTCCATCTATGGTCCCTTGTCCTTCACTAGTAGGTTGTGCTATGTGATACATTGGCCATGTTACTACTCAAACACTTTAGGAAGGTTGTATGAAATCCCCAGATGCGTGACTACTCTATTGACACCAAGCTAGGAACACACTTTTTTATTCATGGCCCATTTAGTTGTGACATCTAGATGTGGTGGTTGGCTTGAACATAACACCATTATTCTAGCACCTACTAACTGGGATCATAAATTGGAAATGGAAATAGAAAACAATGGAGACCAATAAAGGTTCACTAATTTGATAAGTTATAGTAATAATGTTTTTTCTACACACACAAAATGTCACTATTGAAAATAGAAACGACAAAAAACTAAATGATACTATTAGGAAAGTACTTAAGTGGACCCTGTTTTTGAAGCCAATAAAATTCAACCAAATAGTACATATATCAATTTAAATCCAAGGATTCCATCTATTGGTGAGGAAGAGAGAAGAGAAATAAAATAGACATTTTGTATTTATTGATAGAATGGTAAACCCTACTACGCTTATACACCTCATTAAGCAATAACAATAAAATTTTGTCAGCACAATCTGCACAAAATCCTTATCAATGTCAACAGACAAATCCTCCCTAGTAAGGTCCTAGTAGAGAATTTGTTTCTACATCTGGGAAAGAAATAACATTTGACCCAAGCAAACTAAAGAATTCAAATGTACAACATAAAAGGACATTGCAAGCACTAGCAATTTCTTCCAAACCTCACACTCAAGGAACTTCCACAATAAGACATGTTGGTGATTCAACATAGTTAATTGAGTTGTATCTTGTGTGTAATGACTATTTGAGAGATGTAACAGTGAAAAATATATATATATATATATTTTTCATTTCATTCTATATATGTGGGTTGAAGTAAGTGACCCAAGGAATGTGGCTTTGGTGATTTGTATTGGATTAATTGGTGGTCTTTGAAAATATGACTTGGAAGTTGGATCATTGTTTCTTTGTGTTGGAAGAGAAACCCGTGAATTCAATTCTAAGCCATTTCAAATGTAACTTGTTGCATAGTTCAACTATATATTATATTTTTTCCAATATTCCTTCAGATGAATTATTCATCATTTATTTTATTTGTTGGTTGTGCAAGTTGGAGACTCTGGGAAGCCTCAGATGAAACCACATGATCCTTGTCATATTCTTCACATGAATTCAGGTAATGATAATGTGAACTTGAGTGGGATAGGTAAACATTTTATCCTAGTGAGAAGGTAGATATGTATGGCTTTAGGACCAACAACTACAAATATGGGTCCAAATCTATAACAGGTTCTGTATTTGGCTAATATTGAACATAATTTCATGGAAAATCTTGCAAGAATTGTTGAAATGCTAAAAAAATCTAACATGAAAACATTATGAGTTCTATCATCACAAATGTTTGTTGGTCAATCAATTAGAGAAATTGATCCCATTGACATGGATCAAGAATTCATTGAATCTCGTAAATTTTGAAAAGAAGATACTACATGAGACATAACAATTCCGAAGTATTCTAGCATGGTTATACCCCTCATAGAGTTTTTCAGATGAAAATACCACTTCACACAAAAACATTTGAATCCTTGGGTTGATGTGGATCATCTCTTGGAAGGGCTAAGTGAAGAGAAATGAGTTGCAATCCAATAGGAACAACATGGAGAATTGACGAAAAAAATAAGATGTTTAGTGCCAAGAAACATTGCTGTGTTTTGGGCCATGATCAGACACTTCTAAATTTAGCTAAGGTTTCATTAAATATAAGCCATCTTGTTATAATTCTGGCAATTCCTAGGAAACAAGGAATGTGAAGTAAATGAGCTGATTCATGGTAATATGAGCATGTAAATGTTGCTAATTCGTGATTTGTTTTGTCCAACAATTTATTGAAGTAGAACATGTGCATGAGGAAATTCTAAGAAAGGAAGAGGGGCAAGACCAAGAGAAACCTCAACATTATATTTTTTTCTTTCCTTGTATGGGAATGTGGACTAAATTGTGGCCTAACATCTAAATGTTTTTGGACAAGGTTACTATAATTTGGATTGAACTATTAATATCTTTGAAAACTGTAGTTCTTACACACATCATTCAATTTACAATGTGGAATTGGAAACTTCTATGCATGCCAATAGATGGATCTATTCTTTATTTCATCTAATTCATTCTTTGATCATTTATGTTCCAAGAAAGAATGTTGTATGAACAACATGTTTAGACAATGGGCAATAAAGTTTATGCCATAGAGATGGCCAAAGTACTTGATCTCACAAGAACTTTATTTGCACAACATATTATTTTGAAGGGTGATGAGGCTGATCTAGATGGAGATGATAGGCTACCTAAAAGTAAAGATCTAGATGGAATTTTTGGAATGGAATATGGAGTAGTAATTATCGATGATTCTGCAAGGGTTTGGCCTCATCATAGATATATTTTAATTGTGGTTGAAAGGTAAGTTCATTTCAATTTTTTTTAGTGTCCAATCAAGACATTATAGTTGTTAATGTTTTTCTTTCAAAAGTGGTGGTTAAAGATATATGTTAATGTTCCTAAAACTAAGAGACTCCCATGCATATATACATGCATTTTCTCCGTGATAGGTGCCAATTTGGATTTTTAGGGTTGTCATTGTTAGAAGTATACATTGATGAGAAGCCAAAGGATGGAACACTGACATCTTCTTTAGCAGTGAGATGCTAAAAATTAAAATATAACACACATTGTGTTCATGACACATAATTTAGAGATATTTCTTGAGTTGACATTGTCTTGTTGTGTTTCTGACGCATATACCCTTCAATTCAAACATAAGTGGTTGAGATAATTAACCACAATTTTTTCTCAAATAAACAGTTGCATGAAGTGGATGTCTTGTAATTTCTTGTAGTTGAACAAAAAAAAGTTAAAAAAATTGTAAAGTGGTTTTCAATAGGTTTTTTCCATTTAGAGAAGCATAGCCACATCTTCACTCTTTGTGGCATATGGATGAACAATTTGGTGCAGTATGCACAACACAAGTTGATGAAAAAGTGTATCATGTTGTAGCCCTTGCCCCTAGGACTGACAAGGTATGCATTTTACCTTTTGTCAAAAGAATACTAACATTAGAAATGAAAAATCATTTAGCAGGTAATGTTGTTATTTGAATATGCATGCTTGTTTACCAACTAATAGAAGATCACTTTATGTGCATCAAGAATGGAAAGAAGAAAAAATATATATTAAAACTATTGGTCTAATTGTAAGAGAGTATTAATTCTTATGGTTTGCGGAAAATATGGATGTGTGTTATGATCTAGAGATATTAAGGTTTCTTGGTTTTTGAAACTTGTATTTTTCAGGATGTAAATGAACATGAAAGAAGAAAAATCAAGTGGGTACATTTGGTCAGATACTTTGGAATGGGGTGTAAAATTAGAATTTGTTTCCAAAGAAGCATAACATGTCTCTGAATAGGTTACATCCCCATTTCCACCCTCTGATAAAATTGGAATTAAGTTTGTTCAAATGGAAGGTGAAACAATAGTACCAATGAAGGAAATGAAAATGAATTGGGTTCCATACATTCCATTTGAAGACAAGTAGCTATAAGAGTGTATCTCTAATGCCTTTTAGTGTTTATTTTCTTTTTGAAATTTCATGTACACATATTTTAATGTTGAATATTATCACTTGAAACTACAACCTTAGTTCAATTGAGCACTTGAAAACTCAAATATTTACTTTGCAGTGTACACAACAAAGGTGGGTGTAAGAAAATTATTGAAATCATACAAATTGTTTTTCCCAACCATTCAATATTGATTCATGCATTACTCTAACATCAGACTAACTTGGTTTGACAGTGCGCCATCTTTCCCACGTTTTTAGTAACTAATTAGCGTGGGGGTGATGTATCAAAACACTTATGGTGTGCATATGTGTAAAGGTATATTGAATCTAGAGGGTGCATTCATCACTTAGCATTATAGATTGGTCAATGAATGGATCAATAATGGAAAACCAAATAAACATTGGTTGAGGAAAGAAGGGGAGAAATTCCTTTTCCCAAGTGGAGGTACAATTTGCATTCTTTACAGGTATGTTTTGTGTTATCTTACATTCACATTCATTCTTTTGTTATGTAGACTAAAATTTTAAGTAATATTGGATGAAGCTTTAGAGTTTGTTGATTCTCTTAGTTTTGCTTAAATTGGTTTACTTAAGGTATTTGCAGTTTCCACATGTGATGCCCATATGTTCTAATTTTTAAAATATTTTCTAGAAATATCATCAGTGGTTGTAAACATTTATTAGATTTAGATAAAGAAATGCTTGGAAATTATTTGTATCTTTAATATATTTATTATTTCAGAGGCATACAAAGCATGTACACTCAGTTTGTTGAGATACAAGTGGATAATATTTTGTAGTTGCAAGTGAGGATTATGTTACGGTGTGGTTTTTAATGCTAGAAAAGGTGGTAAATGTGTACATGAACTGATCTATAGTGGAAATAAATTCCATTCATGTGGCTTTCATCCAAGCTATCCAAAAGTTTTGGTAATTAGATGCTATCAACTAGTCACATTTGGTATTTGACTTCAAAAATATTACTTATTTAATATGGGTTTTTTTCCTTGTAAGAGTTGGTAACTTTTGGTAATTGGATGCTGTCAAGGTAGTAACATTCAATATTTCACTTCAAAACTATTACTTATTTAATGTGAGATTTTTCCTTGTAAGAGTTGGTAATTATAGATGTTGTGATTGAGATATGTGATTTGTTAATATTTATTATGTTTGATTGCAGTCATTGGAGCTCTGGAATATGGAAGAAAACAAGAGTATGACCCTTCTTGCACACGATATCGAAGCAGGAATTGAAGAAAGAGGAGACTAATAACACTGGAGCGACAAATACAAAAAGAGAGAAAGAAGAGAACCAGTCTACTGATACCCTCAAAGCCAATATCCTGCATGAGACACACACATACTGATGGTCAAGCCTTTAGAGTTGGTGAATTCATATGCAATGCCTTTGAAAAACAATGATAATGTTTTGAAGTGATGAAACAATATTTCATTTGTAAATTCTAGTTCAACCAATATTAAGTTGGAAACTCATATTGTAATACTTGAAATTTCATATAATATAATTTATGGTTGAAGTTATTTATAGTTGTACTTGATATTATTTAGTGTTGTAATTAACATATGTAATTTTGCATTTTCATATTAGATGAACATGCACATTGTATGACTAAATCAATGACAAAATTTATGACAAAATATACTACTAAATGATAAAATTGAGACAACCAATTAATGACTAAGCTAAATAATGACTAAAAGTTAGTCGCGTTATAAGATACTGTAAATTAGCTACTATTGGTTACCAACTAAAAAATGATCATTTATATGAAAATTTTAGTCATTTTTAGTAATTAATTAGCCATTTTGTATTAGTGCAGATAACAGGGGAGGCCAGTTTAACCAAAGGCCTGAAAGCACAGAAGAAAGACAGTTGGCCAACCTTCCCATTACAATGTGGTGCTTTTGCACTACACCACTATGGGCACACAATAAAAGAAGCAGAGATTATCATGTCTATGAAATTGGCCACATTTCTAGGGAGACAATATGACCCAAATTACATTGCGAAAGAATTTACCACTATGGTTAAAGTCAAACAGTTCACTCATGAAGAGGATACCTTTGATGACCTCTTTCAAGGAGCATAAACATTTGTATAGGTCCTACATTCGGCATCATTACAGTTAAACCTGGAAGATATTAATTTTTTTCATGTATATAGGAATAAGAGAATGTTAAAGGTCCCAATAGACCTATTACAGATTGAACCAATAAGATAACCAACTCCTACCGTAAGCTTGGAGGGAAGTTCAAAAGAGAATTTTAAAGAAGAAACCCAAGAGAAGTTGACTCACGAGCCAGAGCACTCAGAACAAAAATTTCAGAATGGGGGAGGAAACACAAATAAAGATTCTGAGAAAGATACAAATGGAAGTACTGAGGAAATGGTCGAACAGGCCTTGGCAAAGAAGCAAGCAGAGGTTGCTTCCACTTCAGTTCAATCAGGGAAGGCTCTAGTCATCAACCTTGACAAGGAATGGGAGAAATTAAATAAGAAGCTCCAAACAAGTACTGAGGAAACATCTTATTTTCAGACCCCCAAACAGACCCAGCACAAAGAAAATCCAGAAACAATAGAGTAAGGGTACAACTACTCAGGATATTGAGGTTATTCCTGCTTTTCCTACTTTCGAAATTGTCTTGAGAATTGAAGAGATACCTCCATTAGATATATTCTACAGTCCTACTCATAAGGTTGTAGTTAAAATACAAAGGAAGAAAAGGAAACTAGAGACCACAATTGTTACAACTCTAGAGAATGAACCAATGGATGTTGTGTGGAAGGACACTCCTGTTGACCCATCCGAGAATCTCACGAAGCTGTCATAATTCGTAGGAGATTATGCCACTAAAACCATTGATAAGGAAAAGGAAGTTTGAATGCTACTAAAGGAAAAAGAACAGAAAATTATGCTGCTTGAACAACAATTAGAACAAGAAAAAACTTACCAGCAAGCAGAACAACAGGTAGCTCAGCTTCCAAGGGAATTCGAGCAGATGAGGTTGCAGCACCAAGTCAGCTTATCCAAAAATGATTCACGAATTCATCAAATGCAAGCCATGGTGGATAAATTAAAAGATAAGCCGCAAATTGATGAATTCATCAAAGAAGTGATGAAGCTCAATTCCCTATCAATTTAGCAGGAAGAAATGTTCCACTAGAAAATCTTGCAGATTAATCCTTACATGAGACCAATGATAAATCAAGAAACAAAGTAATTGATATGAGGTTTGAATACGAAGGGATCCATAAAAATATTTTTTAATTTATCACCTGGAAAGAGTCTGAGGAGGGAAGAAAGGTTGATCTACCAAAAATAAAGGAATCCCACAAAGATATTTTGTTTATAGATTGGGATTCGCGGTTGAAATAGGTAGAAAGAGCGACAACGATAGCAGTAGGAGCAACAAGTAGTATAATAGAAGTCGCTAACGAAAACCTCCATAGTTCCAACATTGTCAAAGAGTGCATACCAGGGTTTCTACCAAATTTCAAACAACTAGAGAAACAGTGGAAACAAACAGTGTTGGGAAAGGAAGAAGCAATTAAATAGCTAACCAGATTGAATTGGGAGACATACTGGCAGTTTCTAGTAAAACCACACAGCCAGTGGATGGCTCTGTAGCGTTTAAAAACCTCTACACAAAAGATGGTGCCAAATTTGATAGATGTCTATTTGTTGGGCCATTAAAATCCACAATCAACCAGCTGCCTTAGCTCAAACCAATGTTCGACATTTGCAACCTCAGAGATCATGTTAGCCGATTAAGTTAGTTCAAATTTCAAAGGAGCTTTAGTTTAATTCTATTTTTAGTTTTATTTTTCCCCACTCTGAGGAAGGTTGTTTGAAACCTCCTCATCTATTTTTGTAATAATCTATTCTTGAGGCATGTATTTTAGTATTTAAACCCCTCTCATGCATTTAGAGAGGGGTCCAGAATTTTATCAAAAACAAATTTCAAGACATTACACTTCTGTATTTTTGGAAAGGTTTTGATGAAATTAATGGAACATGATTTATTTTTCTTTGAATATCTAGCATGCTCTACTAAAATTAGACTTCTATACTCTTAGAGTGCATTGGATTGAATGAAATTGGGTCAATATTGTTGAGCACATGAGCAGTACCTATCATATATGGTACTTTTATCGTATGATTGTGTTTTATTTATGCATTAGCAATACTCTTTCTATCGATTGTCTTATGTTTGAAAATGTGAATTATAGTTCTCCATTATTGAACTTTTGTATGATGTTTTATCTCTGATTCGGTTTTGAAAAACATGAACAATTTGTATATGCGATATATTTCTCTTAATTGTTTTGTCTAACTATTTATCAAAAACAATTATCGATAAATGATTTCATTTCTTTTGGCAGTTGAATGATCTTTATTACCAATTGCTATGAGACATCATTGTAGATCACATATTTTATTTTATTCCTGAGTATATTTATAGTTAGATAATGTTAGATTAAGATATATACATGTGTTTATTATTTATATTAGATTATACTTAGTTGAATCATTCCCCGTTACATCTTATATCATCCCATCAACATTATCAAATCAATCCTTTTTGGGAAACTAGTCCCATTATCCCCAGTCGGAGCCACTATACCAAACTGAAAAGGAGTTACTTTCAATGTTCGGACTAGGTGGTTATTCCCCATGTTGTCGCAACGAATTTTGAGGTTTCAACACACTCCTTAATATATTGATCTTGACACACGCATGGTTCCAATACAATTTGGTGTGGTAGGTTGTTTATCCCATGCATGTTCATGATTTGACATCAAAGCTAGGTATTCATCAAGACATGGCCCTTGGTTATCTTCATTGGTCCCATTTCAATAGAAAGCAATGCGTGTGATAGAAAGTGGTCAACTTCAATTCCATAATCTTATGAATGGTTGGGTTTTGAGACTCCAATAATAGTTGCCATTCACACTAGCATGGGAGAAAATTTGTAAACTCCAACAATTGACAAGGAATTAATCCTCACCATTAATTCATAGACTAGTTAAGCCTAGCATTATTTAGAAAGAGTAAAAAGCGCAATATGTTGCTAGTTCTTTGACTTCTTTGTAATCACCAAGAATATTGTGGTTAGCTAGCAAATCTAATGTCATTCCATTAAACCTTTACAAGTTAAAAGGAAAACCCAAGAACGTTAAGCTTCAACTCAATGAAACAATAGCTTAAACTTTAGATGGCTACCAAGGTCAAACATTTTCTAGCTCATTTTAAGTGTTGTGTCATTTCCATGAAGTTGTTAAATAATGTATCCTAAGAAACTTGATGTTGAATTTGAGGAGGTGGGTGTTGCTATTATTGTTGTTTTGTATTATGTTTTCTCCTAAAGAAAGCATGAAAGTCAGTTCTTGAGGATGTACACCTATGGTTTTAGATAATTTTGTTATTTTACATATCTCCACTCCTTACGTGAGTGCCTCTGATATATGTTTGCATGAAAGTTACATTGATTCTAGTTGAACAAGGTGCACTTTGGAGATCAATATTTTGCATTAACTACTCTTTCAAGATACTACACATTCAAAGTGCATTTTATAATCCCAACATTATTAATGTTTTTATGGAATTTTTTAAAATTTAATTGTAGTTATTTTTTCTAATCATAAAGAATGGGTCTAATATACATAGTTACGTGTCACGAATAAGAAAAAATAATAGAGAAATTGCTCATAATCATGGTTACATAACATAATTCAAAATTTAATAGGTTTCAATGTGGCCCTCTTTGTCATGTATTGTTGTATGTTGGGCTTTGACGAGAGCTAATCCTTTGAATAAATTGCTAGCTCTCCTCATCATTCAATCTATCCATTAAAACGAAATTTTAAATTTTTATTCTATGGCTCTATTGTTTAGGATAGAAGATATAGTGTTAACTATTCAATGCAATTATCTCCTTTTCCTTTGGTCTTTCTAATACATTTTAGTACTTGGTCTTTCACCTCAAACAAGACCTAGCTTTTCTTAGCCTTTGGCATTATAATATGTAGTTTAGATGCAACCTTCCATCCGGCCAATAAATTGACTTGTTTATGTCTATACAAGTTTGAATATACACTAGCTTCAGAGTGTTAACGTGAGATACATTAGCTATCTTTACAATTCATTATACAAGAACGAGACCTTAGCTATCAAAATATCCATCCATTACGATGGATAGTTCTTCTATGCCTCTATGTGTCCATCATCCATAAGGTGATGTATGGATTTCTCATGGTGCACACAATGCAATAACATAATGGGATCACATTAGAAATATTTCCCTCTTGAGATAATATGTTGAAATGGATAACCAATGCCTTGAAAAGACTGGACTTTAAACAAATTTGAAATAATGTAGACCTTGTGGTTGTTATGAGTATGAAGGTTATCCAATGAAGAAAACAACAACTATTGGACTAGTGCCATTAAAAGGATAGATCATTTTGCTAGTGTATGGATAGTCCTTTTCATCTACATCTCTAGCTTCTATTAGATAATTGCTTGCATTTTCCATTAAACTTACATTGCAATAAAATAATTAGATTGCATTTGAAATATTCCCCTCTTGAGATAAAATGTAGAAATAAACCAAAAAAATGTTTAAAAAAATGACACTGTAATCAAATTTAAAATAAAATAATGTAAACCTCGCAATTAAAATGACCATTCAATTTATTTAATAAAAGAATCAACTCCTATTAGACCAAGACTACCGATAAAAAAAAAGTTTCATTTACAAATAAAAATTATATGTGGTCCAAATTTGAAAAGTAAAGTAATACATAGTTAAAGTAAATCTTCAATAAAAATAAGAACTGAGGGAGAAAAAAAAATACTCTACGACAACCACAACATAACATGATTTGATTTTAGTGAATATATTAATGTGGTTGTGAATTTGATGTAAACTTACTAACGACTGCCTACCACTACCATGGTTGAACAAACAAATATATCAATGTGGTTATTAGAAAATTAATGCGTTTTGGATAGTTATCAATAATATATAAAACCCAACTGAAAATAATATGACTAAACAAATACATTATTTCAATGATCTCAAAATACCATCTAAAACAACTTCTCATGTGTACTTTTGTATGGACTCCGACGCGAAAAAATAAATTGTTAAATGGAAAAATGACCAGAACTAATAAATGAAAATGTGATAATTTAGCTCTTTCGGGGTTAGGCAATACAATTTTGATAAAATTTAGCTTTTTCGGGGTTAGGTAATACAATTTTGATAAAATTGTTTTTTTTTAAACATAATTTTGTTAAAAAATTTAGATTAAGTAATTTGGTTAATAATTTGTCTTTAATTATATAGTTTTTTTTTTTTTTAATAATTAAATTTAGTAGAGTAATAAAAACAAATTTTTCAAAGTTATAAAATTCTAATTTAGGAAAAAATAACACATACTCAAAACACCAAATTTAAAACTACTGCCTTTTGAAAAAACACATATCCCAAAACACCAAATTTAAAATAAGACATGAAAACTAAGACCGACCCATGAATGAAACATTTAGATAAACTGACACAATGTGGACGGTTTCAGCCCTTATTTTCAGAGTGAATCATATGGTACAAAAACGTCCACTATTTTCTAGACGATACATGCACCTATTTCCATTAACTGATCGAATGTGATTCGATCGAAGCAGATGTAAAATTAATAGCAAGCTCTTTACACATGACGCACTCCTGTAACAAAATATAAAAGCAAACTCTTTACACATGTCGCGCTTCTCTAACAAAATAAATCTAATTGGTGCCTTAACTTTCCCACTATTTGCATTTAATTTGATTTGATGTAGTATAAATAGAAATTTTGGTAGATTTTATTTTGGTAAAAGTATGATAACATTTAGTAGACAATTTTGAAAAAATTTATGCATGGCCCAGGGAGATGCACATTATGCAAATCAGACGCTGAAACCATCAATCATCTGTTCCTATACTGCCAAGAAACAAAAAAGATTTGGGGGGAGGCAGGCAAGCTGTTAAATAAAAGCACTGACTGGACGGGTGGAAATATGACCGAGGCATGGACTAATTGGTGGCAACAACATCCTGAAGGAAATATGTGGAATCTCCCCCTGATTATCAGTTGGGGGGTTTGGATAGCTAGGAACAAAAGCATCTTTCAGGACAAGGAAATCGTGGGGGCAATTTCGGCAACCCTTAGTGTCTCTATCTTCTCCAGCATCCCTGAACCATAAGAGAAATCTCCTCAAAGACAAATCAAGGAAATTCAAATAAAAGAGGGTATCCCTTGGGCTTTTTTTGACGGGGCTTCTCAGAACAACAAGGCAGGTGCTGGTATAGTCATTCACGAAAACTCAGAACAGCTCATAAAAGGCTCGGTTGGTCTAGGCTCTGGCACCAATAACTTCGCGGAATTATCAGCGCCGAAACTTCTCCTATGCTAGCTCATTCAGAGGAACATTCCCACAATTCAGATCTTTGGAGACTCTCTAAATGTCATCAAATGGGTTAATGGTCATAGTGTATGCAAAAATCAATCTTTAAAACTTCTGTTGGATGAAATTTAGGTTCTGAAACTTTCTTTTAATTGTTTTTCCATATGTCTCATCTACATGGAACTCAATGACTCAGCAGACCAGCTTTCTAAAGAAGGTATACAACAAGATATGGGCAGTTGGAAAATAGTACAGGTTAATCATGGACAGACCAGCTCTACATATCAGCCACCTTATCTCTAGCATTTTTTACTGTTTCTTTTAGCATATACATAAAACTTTATAGCTATTTCCTAAATATAATTTTTTTGCTTTTGTATCATCTAAGGTAGAAGAACTGGGAGCTACTGCTCAATTTTGTAAGGGTTGTTTTCCTCTTTCGAGGAAACCCACTTGTTTTGGATGGCTTAAGGCTATGCCGGAAGGACTATCACAGGCCTCGGCCGTACAGCTCAGAGACGGATTATATCCCAAAGACCTGTTAATTACTTGCTGAAAGTAAGACAGTTTTTGTTTTGTAAACAAAACAGCCTAACAGTGAAACAGTGACGCTGATGCATATGCAATGTAACTTTTTATCTCTAATAAAAAGTTCGATTTTTCTTTGGAAAAAAAATTATTAAACTTCAAAATTTTAAGTATTTAAGTTTTATAAAATATTAAATGTTTATTCCCGTAAATATTTTAATTTTTTAAATCTTATTTACCAAATTCTAAACAGAAAACAGCCATTTTAAATCTTATTTACCATCTAAACAGAAAACAGCGATACAAACAAATTTGTAGAGTTGTAAGCAACGCCTTTTTTTGAAAATGGGTGTGGAAGGACATTCTGGTCAAGTCTCAAAGAAATTTAAATCCGCAGTTCTTTTATAATATGAAAATAAAAATTATCAATCAAATAATACTATAACTTATTTCTAAATTTTGCATGAGCGCACGGCTCCGGGCGGAGGACTTTCACGCTCCTTATCCGAATCCTGTTTTATGGTCGCTGCACTGCAGCTTATGAGGTTTATCTATATGAATTTGCATTTCGCAGCTCAGACTGTATGCTGGGTTGACTGTGTGCAATAGATATTAGTTACAATTCTGATATATAAATAATGTATATATTAAATATGTTGCTTTTTGAAAAGATGCCCTTCTTTCTTAAAAAGACTTATTTCTAAATTTTAAACTCTAAATTAAATGTTGGCTACCGCTAGAAATACCTTTCCTGATTGGTTGTTTTATTCTCACCGAATTCTTTAAAAATTAAGACAGTTCAATAATTTAATCTTTTGGGACTCGTCTTTTCTACGCGGCCCTACATGGACGTGCTCCTCCCTTCAATTCCCGTGATTGTATGTCGAAGGTTCGCCCCGGCTTCACTCCAGACTCCACAGCTATCACGTTATTTGACTTTCGCCACCGTCCATACCTGTTTGTAACGGTTACCTAACGGTTGTGGTGGCCCCATTTTAACACTCCTGGTTTCACCAAATTTAGTACTTCATATTCTCACATGTCTCTCTTTTCGCCACTTATGTACGGCCATCTGTCCCCCTGCCACCACAAGTTGTGGGGGTTTATCCACAAACTGTAGAAGCTATTGGCAGAGATGCAATGTATCTCACTTGAATATTCCTTCAAATCTTCCTATAAATTCTCCCATGGTGTTGGTCGTTCTGATCATAACCACCAAACTGGAAGAGTTGTTCATATGTGCTGCTGCTTTTTGCATGAAAGACATTCTGTCATTTTTGTTTTCGATTTCTAGAGACTGGTGAAAATGGGTGTGTTGGCCCTTCTGTCAAGCTGGATTGATGCTGCCACTACTCCCAGGCCCAAGAAGAAGTTCAAACAATTTCAGGTACTTCTTTTTTATGCAACTCAGGTAGATTTATTTTTCTGACTCACTTTTTCTGACAGAGGGTTGTGACTGTTAGCTTAGCTAATTAGCACTAACGCCTGCAACTGTTTATGTACAGACCGTGGAGTTGAGAGTTCGAATGGACTGTGAAGGATGTGAGAGAAAAGTGAAGAACGCACTAACTTCCATGAAAGGTGAGAACCATTCTTCGCACTGTAACTAGAGCTTATACTCCATGTAACATATGTGAGATTTTTGACAATTATGGAATGGGTTTACTTATAGTATGAATTAATGAATGTGCAGGAGTTAGTAAGGTAGAAGTGGAGAGAAAGCATAATAAGGTAACGGTGTCTGGGTACGTGGATCCGAAGAAGGTGCTGAAAAGAGTGAGGGGAACAGGGAAGACGGCAGAATTGTGGCCTTACAAACCTTACCATCTGGTTTACTATCCCTACACCGCTCAGGTGTATGACAAGAAGGCTCCTTCTGGTTATGTGAGGAACGTGGATCCCACTTTATCCACTTACCCTGATGACAATAACAACCCCCATGCAGAAGCATACACTTCCCTCTTCAGTGAGGACAATCCAAATGCTTGCGCTATTATGTAGCTTTGTGCTGTAACCTATATAAACTGCTCTGTATATTTGTATTTTGTATCACGGTGACAGAATCAAACTGATTTTCGCCATTACAAACATTAATTTTTGGTACGCAGCACTGTCAGTTGCGTGATGTATAGCAGAAAAGCGTTGCTACAAATTTTATTTGATCGTTGTGAGACGATCTTGTCCATGAAGAGGATTGTATGAGTGGGTCATGTGAATATAAAAATTATTATGATGTGTTAGACTGGAAAGATGGAAAGATGTGTGTTGGAGTAGTTTGGTATGCTTACTGAATCCTTACTTCTCAACCAGTCTTGAATAGCATTGAAATAAAAATTATAATAGAGATACGCAGAACTGTAATTCTGATGTGTTTAATTTTAAAAAAAAGTTTTTTATTTTTCAATTAGGAAAATCTATGATACTTAAGCTATCAAACCAAATGACAGTTATTATGGTATCCACTCATGCAGCAAACTAACTCACCATCATTATTTAAAAAAAATCAAAACAATTAAAATTACCTTACTTTACTGTTAGTCCATAAAAAGACATTAAAAGACAAGCTTTATCTCCCCTTTTTAAATACTTGCGCATTTTTTATATTTAATATTTTATTATAAATTAAAATATAATCTTTCATTCTTACTCAGTTTGCGAAAATGCAAAAGGTTATCTTGCTTCTCAGTTTGCAAAAAAATTAATGATACCACTGGTCCCTATAAAAAAATTTGGGAAAAACAATAATATAAGTTGGTAATCTAATTTATAAGATTTATAGAAAGCCTTACCCATAAAGGATATGTTTTCGCTCTTACTGATATTGAAGGAGCAAATCATCTACTCCATCCGACAAGCTTCGGGTTCGAGTCCCGGGCAATCCGGATCAAATTTCTGGTAGATACCTCTGTGCACTTATTGGTCTGGACTATCAAGTTTTATCAAAAGTGGTTAATTTATTTTTTATTTTTATTTTCGGATAATATTAAAATTGTTTTTTGTTTTGTGTTTTTTTTTTTAATAAGTTTTATATATAATATATATATAATTCTTATTTTATGTAAAAAGTTTGTTAAGTAATTGCTTTAAAAGTTGTGAACACATTTAGAAAAAATCTGACAAGTTGTTATTCATACATATAAGTCTATAGACACAATAAGAAAACATAAAACATATGGAGAGTGGGTTGAATGGTTGCATAATATACGTCTTTGAGTTGATTGTTGTAAATGTCTAAGAATACGGATTATCATCGCGCCATGGATGTTTCCCTCACAAGGATTGTGTTAATCTTTGTGTTTGATTATTCTGCTATCTTGTTTATTTTCCATTATTTTATGCAATTTCAATTTATTTGCAGGTTATGCTTTCATTGCTCAACTGAACAAGTGGTATCCGAGCTTTTAGGAAACTTTTGTTTTAATGGTGAAGATGCAGAGTGCGAAGTTTGAAATTGAAAAGTTTAATGGGAGTAGTATCTTTGAGCTATGGAAGGTTAAGATGTGGGATATGTTTATGCAGCAAGGAGTGACAAAGGCATTGTTGGGTAGGGTAAAGAAACCCGTGGGCATCGATAATGAAGATTAGGAGGACATGGATGCAAGAACCCTCAATGCTATTTGCCTTTGCTTAGTAGATGATGTGGTGTTTAACATCATTTGAGAGAAAACAACTACAGGCTTACGGACCAAGTTAGAAAGCCTATATATGACAAAGTCCTGGACAAACATAATCTACTTGAAGTGGAAGTTATACAATTTGTAGATGAAGGAAGGTACAAAGATCTCTGATCATTTGAATTGTTTCAATACTCTTTTATGTCAGTTGTCTAGTAGAGATGTAAATCTTAAAGGGGAAGACAAATAAATTACATTGTTGTGTTCTATGCCTGAGCCTTGGGATCATTTTGTAACCTCTTTCAGTTTTAGTTCTACTGATACCATTGACTTTGATGCTATTGTTGTAGCTTTATTGTCTGAGGAAAATCGATGGAAATCTAGCCTTGAAACCTCAATATCAAAAGCAATGGTGGCAAGAGGTCGATCGAAAGAAAAAAGATTAGAATTCGAGAGACACATCAAGAGGCAAGAAGACTAAGTTAAAGTGTTTGTACTGTAACAAATCAGGGTATTTTAAGAAGGACTGTTGGAAAAGGAAGGAACAAGCTACTAAAAAGGGCTCTACAATGGAAGCTAATTCAACTAAAACTAGTGTAGGTATTGTTGATGAGGTATTGTCCACTTCTACTATTTCTCACCATCATCATAATTGGTTGTTAGATTTTGGTGCTTCCCAGCATATGTGTCTTCATAGGAATTGGTTCTCTTCACACCAATCTCTTGATGATGGCGTGGTTTTCATGGGTAATGATGTTACATGCAAAATTTTTGGGTTTGGTAGTCTTAGGATTAACAGAGATGAGGCATGTGCATGAGCTTAGAAAGAACTTAATATCTTTGGGAATGTTAGATTATGTTGATTATAAATGTACAGATCAAGGTGGAGTTATGAAGGTGACAAAAGGCTTCTTGGTAGTCATGAAGGCTAAAAGGTTTTGGAACCTTTATAACCTTGAAGGAAGGAGAAAAAAAGATCATGCAATAGTAGCATCTGAAGGTGCAAGTGACTCTACACGTTTATGTCATCAATGCTTGGGTCATATCAGCAAGAAAGGGATGAAAGTATTGGTTGATCGTAAGTTACTTCCAAGCTTGAAATATCTAAATTTAAATTTATGTGAGAATTGTATTTATGGAAAGCAATTTAGACAGAAATTTTAAACAGGAAAACATGTTAGTAAAGGTATCCTTGATTACATCATTCAGATCTTTGGGGACCATCACCTAAAGTCTCTTTTGGAGGATCTTCATATTTTGTAACAATTATAGATGATTACTCAGAAATGTGTGGATCTATTTATTGAAAAGAAAAGTTGATGTATTTGATGCTTTTAAGAAGTATAGAGATTTGGTTGAAAAGAGCACTCGCAAGTCAATTAAATGTTTGAGAACTAATAATGGAACGAATTTTATTTTAAAGGAATTTGAAAATTATTGCAAGCAAGCTTGGATCGAAAGGCATAAAACCACGACTTATACTCCTCAGTAAAATGGTGTTGTTGAATACATGAAGAGGACTCTTCTAGAGAGAGCAAGGAGTATGCTTAGTAATGCCAAGTTGCAGCAGGAATTGTGGGAAAAATCAGTTCTTACAATGTTCTATCTAGTAAATCAGTTACCCTCAACTGCAATTAACTATAAGATTCCATAAGAGGTATGGACAAGTCAACCTTGTGATTATTCAAATCTTAAAGTTTTTGGTTGTGATGCCTATGCTCTTATTCTAAAGAATCAACATTCTAAATTAGATCCAAAAAAAAAAGACTAATATTTGTTGGATATGGTGATAGAGTTAAAGGATACAGATTGTGGGATCCTACTACCCGCAAAATCATCATTAACAAAGATGTCATATTTGATGAATCATCACTCATAAAATTAGATGTAGATGGTGAAATGAAATAGGAAAAAGGACCACAAATTTAACAAATTCAATTGGAAACTCAATCATCTTCTACGAAGGGGGATCATGAAGATGTTCATGAATAAACTCCTACATAAGCAGATGAGCATATAGAAATTTCTCAGGAAACTGAGGAAATACTAAAAAAAAAAATGTACAAAGATCTACACGGATTAGATATTTTCCTAAAAGGTATGATGATTTTTCTACACCTGTTTTTTTTATTACTAATGATGGAGAACCTAGTTGTTATTAAGAAGCAATGGAAGTATTTGATATTGATAAATGGAAATTAGCAATGAACGAGGAAATGGATGGCTTACAAAGAAATAATACATGGGACCGAGTGGAACTTCCTAAGGATAGGAAAGTTATTGGTTGCAAGTGGGTTTACAAATTGAAGAAAGGAGTTGATGATATTGTTCAGAATTACAAAGAAAGAATGGTTGCAAAAGGATATTCTCAAAAGGAAGGTATTGATTTCCATGATATTTTTTCACCAAATGTTAAGCTTGTTTCAATTAGAGTTGTGTTAGCATTAGTTGCATTACTTGATCTAGAGTTAGAGCAATTGGATGTTAAAACAGCATTCTTACATTGATATTTGGATGAGGATATATATATATATATATGGAACAACCAGATGGCTTTGTTCAAAATCACAACAAGAGGTTTGTTTGCAAACTCAAGAAGTCATTGTATGGCCCGAAGCAATCTCCCAAGAAATGGTACAAGAAATTTGATTCCTTCATGATGAGCTACAATTATACGAGAAGTGAGTATGATCATTTTACTTACTTTCAAAAGTTGGAAAATGGAATATTCATTATTTTGGTGTTATATGTTGATGATATGCTTTTAGCAAGCAAAATTATGGTTGAGATCATCAAGTTAAAGGCTTAGTTGGCTAGGACTTTCGAAATGAAGGATCTTGGAGTAGCAAAACAAGTCTTGGGCATGGACATACACAGAGTGGGAAAAATGGTAAGTTGTGGTTATCACAAGAAAAGTATGTGGAGAAAATACTTCTAAGATTCGACATGAATAATGTGAAACTTGTTCAAATCTATTTAGCTTCCCATTTCAAGCTTTCTTCATGTTTGTGTCCTAGTAATGATGAGGAAAAGGAGTATATGTCTCATGCACCATATGCTAATGTAGTAGGATGCTTAATGTATGTGATGGTTAGTACAAGGCCAAATATTTCACATGGAATTGATGTTGTCAATAGATACATGACAAATTCATGTAAAAGGCATTGGGTTGCAGTGAAATGGGTGCTTCAGTATCTTAAAGGTACAAGTAATTACTCTATCACCTATAATGATAGTAGTGACTCAGTATGTGGTTATGTTGATTCAGATTTTGTAGGTGACTTGGATAAGAGGAGATACACTTTTGGGTATGTTTTTTACTATTGCGGGTGGAGCTATTAGTTGGATGTCAAAGCTTCATAACATAGTTTCTTTATCCACTATTGAGGCAGAATACATATTAGTTGTCTCACATGCTTGCAAAGAGGGTATTTGTTTAAAATGTTTGCTAGGTGAGTATGGAAGTATGTAGGACAAGGTGAAAGTATTTTTTGATATTCAAAGTGTTATTCATTTGGAAATGAATCTATCTTATCATAGTAAGACAAAACATATACCTGTTAAATACCATTTTGTAAGACATGTTATTGATGAAAGTGGAGTGGTGGCTTTGGAAAAAGTCCATACAAATCAAGATTGTGCAGACATGTTCATAAAACTAGTCTTGTCAGAGAAGCTAAAATGGTGCCTAGCTTCTCTTGGCTTGCAAGGAAGGTGATGAATATTTTGGGCATGATATATCATGTAAATTATTGTTAAGGTGGAGATTGTTAGAAGTTGCCAATTATTTCCCTATATTTTTGGGATAATAGCTAAAATTGGTTCCTTTGGTTTTGTTTGTTTTTCCTAATCTAAGTTTTTGGAAAAAACATATAAAAGGAGCGCTTTTGTTTTATGTAAAAAATTTCTTATGTAATTGCTTAAAAATATGTGGAAGAATTTAGAAAAAATATGACAGGTTTCTATTCATGCATGTAAGCCTATAGAGACAATAAGAAAACATAGAATGAATGGAGAGTGGGTTGAATGTGTATATTTTTACTATAGATTCAACAACTTATGTGATATTCTAAAACACAAGAAAAGAATCTACTCTACTCTTCAGCAAAAATAAAAATTGATCGATGAAAAAAATAAGAAGAAAAGGAAGAAAAATCAATCACACATAACACAATATTTCTCTAGAGAAAGAAACTGCTAAAAACCTCGACTATCTGTATTGCATTAACCAGAAGATCTAAGAAGAAAATACAATTCTTGTTCAACCTCAACAGTTCCTGCACTAGTACAATTAGGCAACTCAAGCCAAAACTTAGTCAATTTTTCTGTCTGTTAAGCCCCTACTTGATTGCACAATTACTGAGAGAATTAGCCTATATTTAATTGAGAAATCCACTCTCCTTAACTATGAAATCCATCCACAGAATCTCAACTAAATTCATGCACCATATTTACAACTCAAAAAATTATACAACTGATAATACACTGTCCCTAAACTCTAATCTCAATTGGGTCTTTCTCTGAACTGACATGCATGAGTTATTTATGAGTGAATATTCAGTTAACTAGTGGAGAAGTGAAGCTCCACTGAAGTTGTTCCCCACTACTAGACCTCCTACTAGTTCCTCCAACTATTTGAACTAGTTTAACTCACTTTAACTCAGTTAGATCGAGTTAATTAATTACAACTCAAAAGAACTCAACTTGGGCCCCTAAAATTTTGGGATCACTCAACATGACTCTAGATAGACTTCCAACTCAAATTTCCTAAGCTAATTAAGTCAATTTAATTTAATTAACTATTACAAGTTTCTATGAGAATAGAATTACAATTTAATTCAAGGACAAATTAAATTAGAATTTCTAGATGCTACTTTTAACATTTGTTGTTGAAAATTTCAACCCTCCCTCTTGACAAGAAATGAATTCAACTCTACCCTGATCTAATACCTTTGGAATGTTTTGCATGAAACACTTCTCTCTAGTGTTGTTCTACTACAACTTCTGGAAAAAAAAACAAAAAACATCCAAACAGAATCAATATGATGCATTTGTCATCAGAGTATCTCACTACCAATAGCTCCCAAACTGTCTACTAAAAACTTTGCGCTCTTGTTGCCTCTACACTGTGTTATCTACAATGCCACCAACTTTGCTCTATGCTCCCTAGTATATGACTGTTTCTATTATCTGCCTCTGTCACTCTGAATTTTGACTACATCAACTGCCACTGATCCATCCTGCTACTGTGAATTGTGGGTTACCATAACAAGGTAATGATCCATGGGAAAAAACATCTCAATGGACCTTGCACAATTTTTTTCACTCTTGGGACTATTACTTCACATCACCCCACCTCTCACCTGGAGGTATGGCTGCATGTGCTCCCTCTACCCACTTGGCTCGAAATTTCCCCCTACTGGAGGTCTCTATTTGAGTGGATGTATCCATTCGGTCTCCTCGATGCTTCTCTAATTGTGGCTACTCCAAAACCTTCTGTGGCTGCTTTTGAGGCTTCTTCTAGGGATGCTTGTTAAGAGGTAATTCACTCTCCCTCTCAACCACCAAGTCTCTAACATTTTCCTTTCTCCTCAAGGCGTTGCATGTGTCTTGTACTTCAAGGCCATACAAGTTCTTAATTCACACATCGATTTTTGTCACCTGTCACATGGCGATGTCTCTAAGGAAAACCTTTCCCTTACTAAAAATCACATCATAGTCGTAGTATTCCAGTACCGCGACGGAAAAAGGAGATTCTTCTTTAGTCCTAGAACATACATCACATTTGCGATTCTCAGAGGGGATACAGACTCCCCCTAAAAGGTAACTGTACCGATGTCGGTCGTGCTATACCTTCCATCATCTCCAAACTCTATGTTCTTCTTGAAGTCTTTCTCCTTAGAGTCACAAAAGAGATCTCTATTCCCTGTCATATGGAATGATGAACTGTTGTTGAGATACCACATGATTCCCATTATAGTGTCGGCCATGCATGTAATGAGAGTGAAATCAAGTTCTAATTTTGAAGCTCGAGCTTCACCTGCTGCTGCAACTGTGGGCTCCTTCTTACTTAGTTTCTTTTGTGGGCAATTTGTGGAAAAATACTCGTATTCGTGACAGTGAAAACACTTGAATTTTGACAAGTCCTTCTTCTTGCCGTCCTTCTCGCCTTGGGACTTATTTCCCTTGGATTTCTTTTCTTTGCTGACTAATGCAAAGTCCTCTTTCACTTATTTGGAAGAGGTCCCATCTTTGGTGTTCTGCAGAATCTCTTCCTGTACCAAATCCGACCATAGCTTCTCCCAATCCGGTAGCTTCTCCCTCCCATTAACTAAGCCTTGGTAACTATGCAAACTCTTGGGAAGTCTTAGAAGAGCTAAGATCACCATATCACCTTTGGAAATAGTAATCTTGACACTTCCAAGCTCATCCTGACAATGGGTGAACTTGGTCAAGTACTTCATAATTAAGTCGCCCTTCTCCATCTTGATATTTTTTAGTTTGTCCTTCAGTACCAACTTCCTATGGTCACTCCTATTTTGAAACAGGTCCGTCAATTCCTTCCACATTGCGTATGGAGTGTCCTTACCATGGAGACTTGAGACAATGTGATCTCAAACTCCTTCAAGGATAATCCTTCTCCCTTTTTCCACACACTTTCTCCATTCAACCAGATCATTAATATCATATGCTTGAGGCTTAGGAATGTCATGATCTATGAATTCCTTGAGACCATTGTCTTCTAGCACTGCCTCCATCCTATCCTTCTAAGCTATGTAATTCGAGATGCCATCCAAGGCATACTCAAGTCTCAAGTCGTATAATGACATATCGCTGACTTTGAAGTATGAACTTGCAAATTCTATTTCACCTACACAACAAACTCGAATTATCCTATTTTATATTGTCTTTAGCTCCGATACCATGCAGATTTTTACTCTAGATTCAACAATTTATGTGATACGCTAAAACATAAGACAAGTATCTACTCTACTCTTCAGCAGAAACCAAAATTGATCAATGAAAACAATAAACAGAAAAGGAAGAATACCAATCACACATAATGCAATATTTATTTGGAGAAAGAAACTACTAAAACCCCTGACTATCTATATTGCATTAACCAGAATATCTAAGAAGAAAATACAATACTTGTTCAACTTGAACAATTCTTGCACTAGTAAAATCTCTCTCTACTTCACAAACCAGCTCAAGCCAACACTTAGCCAATTATGATGCCTGCCAAGCCCCTACTTCCTTATGAAATTCCCAGGAGAATTAGGCCGTATATAATTGGGAAATACACTCTCCATAACTGCACAATCAATCCATAGGCCCTCAACTGATTTCATGCACCATCTGTACAAACCAGAAAATTATACAATAGATAGTACACTATCCCTGAACTCTAATCTCAATTGGGTCTTCCTCTTAACTGACATGCTTGAGTTAATTATGAGTGAATCTTCAGTTAACTGATGGAGTAGTGAAGTTGCACTGAAGCTTCTCCTTACTACTAGACCTCTTACTAGTTCCTCCAAATGTTTGAACTAGTTTAACTGACTTTAAATCCGTTAGTCTGAGTTAATTAATTACAACTCAAAAGAACTCAACCTGGGCCCCTCAAATTTAGGGATCACTGTACATGACTTCAGATAGAGTTCCAACTCGAATTTCCTAAGCCAATTAAATTAGTTTAACTTAATTAACTATTACTAGTTGCTATGAGAATAGAATTATAATTTAATTCTCAATTTAATTCAAAGACAAATTAAATTAGAATTTCTTTATGTTATTTTTAACATTTCTTGTTGCAAATTTGAAGAGAATGGTTGGATAATGTATGCCTGTGAGTTGGTTGTTGTAAATGTCCCTTGAATAATAAGAATACTGATTATTATTGCCTCGTGGATGTTTCCCTCGCAAGGAGGGTATTACCAAGTAAAATGTTGTGTCCATGTTCGTGTTTGATTATTTTGTTATCTTGTTGATTTTCCATTATTTTCTACAATTTCAATTTATTTTCAAGATATGCTTTCATTGCTCAACTCAATAGACACAAGGAAGAAGGATAACGTAGATTGAATGACTTAACTAGTTGTTATACGTAGATTCGACTGTCTAATTTCAGTTATTATTTTCGTGAGATTGTTCTCCTTTTGGAAATGAAAATGATTTCAATGTTGGAGATTTGAAACTTCAATCAAGGTATCAAAATGAATATGATTTATTTATTTATTCCACTTTATCAATTGAATTAAGGTAGTTAGTTAGGTGGTAAGGGATGAGTTAGCATGCTATAGTATTTGAGGAAAATTGGTAGATCTATATTATGCCTTTGTCACTCTTTCTTTAATTATTATTTTTTTTTTATTCTATTGTAAATGAAAATTATAACATCAAATTTACATAAAAGTTTTTTTTTTTTTTTTAACTTTATAAAATGTTTTTTTTTTAAAGTTATAAGTAAAGAAAAATAAAATAAAATAATTAGAAACTCATGAGACATGGCTTACCCTTCTCACTATTAAATAGTTTTTTTTTCAATACATTAACATCTTTCTAGAATCATATGGGGTAACAACTTTCTAGAAATATCCAGGACTAAAACATTTTTAGAAATATCTAGGAGTGGAAATTCTCTAGAAATATATAAGATTAATAGCTAACTATCCAACTAACTCAATCAACATGAGAGATTATATTTTAACACTCCCATTTAATCTCAATCTTACATTCATTAGCACTCACAAAGCCAAAATGCTAACTCTGAAATTAAAAAACAATTCTTCACAATGGTTTGGTGCAAATATTCGCTAGCTAATTTATCCACAAAATTGAAGAGATATGTCACCATTGTTTGCAATTCATGAATGAAGTGATAGTGAGTGTCAATATGTTTTCTTTTCCAGTGAAATACATGGTTCTTTTACAATGCAATCATTGATCTATTATCACAAAAAAATAGAAGTTAGCTCCTTCTCCACATTTGCAACTTCTTTCAATAGCCTTCTTAGCCATATGGCATGGCATGATGTTATAGTCATTGCTACATATTCTTCTTTTGTAGGAGATACTAAGACAATGAGGTGTTTCTTAGAAGTCCATGAGATCAAATTTGTGACCAAACAAAAATAGTATCCTCAATTGTTTTTCCTATCACCAATACTACTAGAAAAGTCATTTATTTTGTATCATGTAAGTGTGTTGTCTTCAAAACTTATGTACCAAAATCAATAATCAATTGTACCTGCAACATACCTCAAAATTCCTTCTCAACATTGTCATGATTATCCTTGGGAGACTCCATAAATCTAGAAAAAAACTAATTGCATACATAACATCGTATCTAGTTTCATAAGGTACATGAGGTTGTTTATAAGCCTCTTATACAATGTTGAATCGCTACTAGTCCATCATCCTACTAAATCAATTTTGTTCTTGTTATAATAGATGTCTCTGTTGATTTCAATTGTCCATTCTAAACCTCTTTAAGATATTTCTAGCATAATTTTGCTAACATGTAAAAATCCCTTAAGCAAATTTCTTGACTTCAATTCTAAAAGGTACTTCATGATACCAAGGTCTATCATCTCAAATTATCTTTTCATGGTACTTTTGAATTCATTTAACATTATATTCCTAATATATATCATGACATCAACACAAATACAAATTATAATGATTTTACCTTGTTCTGATTTGGTATATATAGTAGGATTACTACTACTCTTGTTGAACCAATTATTAAGAAAATATGAGTCAATCCAATTGTACCAAGATCTAGGAACAAGCTTCAAGAAATACAAGGTTTTATTCAACTTGTACAGTTTGTACTCTTGGTATTTTGGTTCAAATCCTATAGGTTGATCTATGAACATATCCCCTTATAAATTTCCTTTCAAGAAGGTTGAATTTAGATTCATTTGGTAAAATTTCCATATGTTCTAGGATGCAATGGCTAACACAACTTTAATAGTATCCAACTAATCCAAGTGGAAATAAGTGACCACCCATCTCTTCCACTGTCTCAATGATTCTTTATCTTCTTGGTATTTTTATATGATTTTTTGGTCCCAAAATTTGAGGGCTATTTTGAGGCCCTAATTGATATTTTTTCTGCAATTTGAGCCTCAAATATCTCTTTCCAATGAGCTTCCATTCACCCCAAGTGGATATTGGATGCAAAAGTTTCACCCCCGATAAGTATATATACCAAGTAACCACCTCAGGGCTCACAAAAAATGTTGTGTTTCATTTTATACGGTTAGGTTTTTGGACCTCTATGGATATTTATATATGTTTAAATGTCACTCTTGGCCTTGTAAGAGCTTTTGCAAGTGCACATATTCGACATCTCTCTTTGTAAAGAGATAGCTACCACCATTCCAGTCAATTTATGTTCTATAGTATTTTTTTTATTTCATTTATTAATAGAAGTTAGGTTTTCACCATATTATTGTAATTTATGTTATATCTCTATGTGTGTGTGTTCTATTTACTTTCCTGTATTTCATTTCATTAATTGTAAAACTTGGATCACCAACCTTGCTACTAGAGAAAAGGTTTCACTGTAGTCAATACTTGGTTTCTAAACAAATACTTTAACAACTAACCTTTTGTTATATTTATCTACCTTGCTTTTCTCATCAATTATTTTCTTTTACACCCACTTAACACCAATGATGGTTTTATTAGCTAGGATATCAACAAGATCCCATGACTCATTCCTTTACATGGCTTTAATCTCTTCATTCATTTCCTATTCTTGGTGTTTTTATTTCACTACATTCTGCCCCCTCAAAGTAAGTAGGTTGATAGGATAATAAATAAATATTAGCTTGTCGATCCATGTCATCACACAAATACATCTCCCTTAAGCTTTTTATTTTTTGATTTCTTACTATAGTTACGTGCTCACTTCTAGAAGAGGGTATTTTTCTGATTCCCCACTAAATTTGTGGACTCTGTGCTAGAAGAAGAACTATATTCTTGTCTTTACACCTATAACCTTAGAAATTTTGGTGTAGAGACTTGTTATCCTAAACTTTCCATATGTTCAATTATTGGGAGAGATGGATTTATACTATGCATTACCTCATTCTCTTAAGCATTCTCTTGATCTTGATCTATGCTCACCAGAAGTTTCTTAGTGACTCGATTACGTAGTTTTTAGGGTTTGGATTGTTCATTTACCAAAAATTTCATTTTTCATTCATCTTGTCAAGTTTCCTCTTTAGCTCTTGTAGAACATGTGCATAGGAAATATGACCAAAAACTATGAAATGAAAAACACTTGACTTTGTGCCCCTCCATATTTCTTGAGGAACTTTACCTTTCACACTATTTTTTGAATATCTACTTAATATGTAGACAAAACAAGAAATAGCCTCAACCCAAAAATTGTTGGGTAAATTTCTACCTTTGAACACACTTCTTTTCATGCTCATAGTGGTATAATTCTTCCATTCAATGACTCCATTTTTTTGTGGACTATATTATCAGTGAAATTCCTTCTAATTCCTTATTGTCTACATAAATTCATGAACTCCTTTACGTGATACTCTCCTCCATATCATCTAAACACTCTGACATATTAGGCACTTTGTTTTTTCATTCAACCTTAAACTCTTTAAAATTTGTGAATGTTTTTTATTTTTTTTCATGAAAATGCACCCAAATTTTCCTACTGAAATCATCAATGCATGTTAGAAAATAAAATCTTCCAACAATGGACCAATTTTGCATGGGTCCACATATATATATATGTGGACAAGACCTATATGCTTGTTGGATTTGTAGGAGAATTTTGGAAAATTGTCTCTTTCATGCTTTCCAAGAATTAAACTTTCAAAAGTAGTAGTTTTCTCATTCAATATGGACAATCCCTCAATCATTGATTGTTTCAAAAAGAGACTAAGACTCCTAAAAGGTAAGAAAACATACCTAATATGCCACAAATAAGTCTCATCTATAGTTGAGACATTTTGTGCTTGTTACTGTGATAGATTTACACTTCTAACATTTAATTGGAACACTATATTCTTCATCATTTGGACCTTTGTAACAATTTGTGTATTAGGTGATTTATCTAAGATTATGCATGTAGAGTCTTTGAATTTTATGTCATAACCATGTTGCCTCAATTGTCTAATACTTAACAAATTGTGTCTAATATTTCTTATGTAAAAGATATCAGGAATATATTTCTTTTTGTTTTTATTAGTAAGGGAAAACATGTCACCTTTTCCTATGGTTTTTACATGATAATAATTTCATATTGAACATAGCTATCAATACTTGAAAAGAAATTCTTGTTAGCTATCATGTGATTGTTGTTGCTGTTATTTAGAAACCAAATATCCTTCTTGTGATCCTATTAAATGGTTTGACATGAGAAGAACATTGACTCATATGTCCCTTATTCAATGTTAGAGACATCTGGTCTACCCTTGTTCAAAATTTATAGTTTCTTTATACATTCACCTTCATAGTGACCATATCTTTTGCATTAGTGACAATATACTTTGGACTTGTCTGTCCATCTTCTATCTATTTGTTGGGATGTGGAATTTAGACCTTTTGTACCTATTTATCCAATATTTCTTATCACGTTGACCTTAAAATCTATGCCATGTTACCTTGTTCATCTTCCTTTGACCAATATATGTTTCTTTTATTTGTCATCCTACTTTATTAGCTTTACTTGTATTTTTATGTGGGGTTGACTATTTTAGGAAATCTTAACAAAAATGACAAGGAATTGTTTCAAGGGAATCTTGGTTCATTGAAGGTGTTATTGCAGGGATGTTATGCTCCAATTTTTGTCTTGCCAATTCCATAGTCAAAGACGTGTTGTTACTATTGCTACTGTGTTGATACTATATCTCCCAGATCCGTTGTTTTTCTAGCAATGCATTGGTCAATATAAGATGTAACTTGGTCAATTAAGCATTGAACATTATGCTAGAAAAGAAATGTATTTATTGATAATACAACCAAGATGATTGGAACAGTTATGACCTCTAGTTATGAGTCTTTTTGTATTTTGGAAAGACTGTTATAGTATTTTATATTCATAGCAAATTGTTGTAATATGTTTCTTGATTTAGGTAATTAGAGAATCGAGATATTATCATGATTGATTATTTCTCAAAGATAAATGCATGTAATTTATAAAAGAGGATGCCCTATGCTTCACTGCATGGGGGGGTGAAATCAATATTGTGATTTTGTAAAACTATGTAAACACAATAATTCCTAAATATCAATACAACTCTGATTATTTTTGGCCTCTTACTTCTTTACTGATTATCTCATGAGTTTTTTGTACCAACTCCCTACTAAGGAGGAAGGGCCCTCCTCTTTGGCAGGGATTGTTGAGTTAATAAGGTACTATAGATGTATGTTTAGTTTATCTTAGCTTTGATATGTAGTTATTTCATTATTGGGTTTATTGATCTTTATATGCATTGTAGTTATTGAATGATTGAATTGTAGAATAGTGTTTCAGTTAATCATGTAACAATTTAAGTCCTTGATCAGTCCACTCGTGATCATGTGTAATCTATATTAATTTATTGGTAAGTTTGGAGATATCTATTGATGTATTGTTGTGTGACTAATATAGAGTGATTTTCAGCTTCACTGAATGTGTCTTTTATTTAATTAATATTTGAGTGGATGAGTTTTACTTTCCTTCTGCAACAGGTGACTAAGTGATTGAGTAATTTATGTGAGTGTGATAGTGATGATTTTTGAATGTTGAGAGTGATGATTGCAATGATATTTTAAGAGTTTATGTCACTAGAGCTAGTTATACATTTTTCCTTCATATACTTTGCACAATATCCTTGAAACAAAAGACCTACCCTAGTTGACAATTCAGGTGTGAGGGTGGTTAATTGACCCTATTTTAAAAGACAATTAATATGACCAACATTTTGGCACCATTGTTGGGAAGGCTATTATAGTTGCATATGTGTGACTAGCATTGTTTACATGCATTGATTGAGAGTGTGTTAGATGTGTTCATGGCTCTGAGGTTACATGGCATTAAGATAAGAGGTAAGAACCTACACATCGCTTTGAAATACTGAAGTAGGCTTGACCTCATAAGGATTATTTCCATATAGGATTGCATTACATGAATAGAGAAGAAGAAAACATGGTTCCCCCAAAGAAATTAATTTTGCAGGTAGAAAAGGACATGGGAGAAGGAAGAATCAAGATTTGGGAAGAGTAACATACATACAAGGGTTAATTTCAAAATTTATAGTAGATTCATCTCATTACAAAATAATATCCAAGAAGAAATGGTCAAACAAAGTTGCTCCACAAAGGCCAACATCTCCTAAATCATATTTGTTGGGTGCACACATAAAGAATATGGAATTTATTGAACCCCCAGCCTTAGGGGAAAGCCCAATAGTTTCTAGTCCATTTGCATCAGTAGAGGAAGAATATCAAGACTTGTTAGAAGGATAAGGGGACATAGATGAATGTAGTTTAATTCGAGTCAAGAAGAACAACCACTTTATTATTGCATTCGAGATTTAGGTAGTGTTGTGAAACAACCTACTACAGGTAGTGTTGTGAAACAACCTACTACAGGTAGTGTTGTGAAACAACCTGCTATAGGTAGTGTTGTGAAACATCTTGCTACAGGTAGTGTTGTGAAACAACCCGCTGAGCATTTTTTTGCAAGTAGTGCTGTGAAAAAACTTGTTGAACACTTTCTTATGGAAGGTTCTATAAAATAGATATAACCTAAATCACTTGAACAACCTGAGTAGCTTGAGCAACTTGAGCATCCAGTGGGAGATTATTTTCAATTGAAAAGGAAGTTGCTAGTCTCTTATTTTAAAACAAAGAAGAAGGAAACTATGGAAGAAGTAACATTTACTACATTTGAGTTTCCCATTAGGGACGTGCAAGAGAAGTATCCAATGAAAAATATTCCTTTATCATCCCTTCCATTTTTCCAAGATATTGTTAATGAAGATCTAGATACATTTCTTTTTGAATTTGATGTCCTACATAGAAGTTATGATTATACCTCCAATGCCCATAAACTAAAATTATACCCTGTTACCATAAAAGGAGCAACTTTGAGGTGCTTTATGGGATTAGGAGGTTCATCTATCTCTTCATGGGATGATATGAATAAAATTTTCTTGGATAAGTATAGGTACAACTGTAGGAAAAGAGATCAAACAGAAGAATTTTTTAGAATGTCCCAACGAGACGAGGAAAGTTTGGAAGACTATATATAACATCTACATTATAATTTGTGAAGATCCATGCATAGTAATATAAATAAGGAAGTCCTGAATACTATTTTGATCAAAGGAATTAAGGAAGACCGCCTAGATATACTTAATCTTATGGGAAAGGGAGATATATCCAAATAATCTTACGATGAAATTGTTGCTTGAGAAGTTCTAGAGGGTAAAAAAAGTAAAGTCTTATCGATAGATGCCTCTACTTGAGCACATAGGTCATCCAATGGTGGAGTAACTAGGGAAAATATTAGGAACCTATTGGAGGATTTTAAAACCAATATTATGAGTTCCCTTAATTCTCAATTTGATATGATGCAGGAAAGAGAAAAGCATTATGAAGAAGAACAAGTGTTGTCTATATTTTTTCATAGGTGCGGGAAGAAGCATTGTCTTATGAAGTTCCCATTTAATAATATAGGGCCCTATAACATATGTGAATGGAAACATTCTACAGAGCAATGCCCATCATTGTTAGGACTAGAAGAAATCTACAAGGAATCGGGGGGGGGATATTACCCATCACTTCCATGACTAAACGAAGTCTAGAAGGTATCAGGGGAGGACATTCAAACAATTTACTTCATTGGTTCCAAGAAATCATGGCAACCTAGACCCCTTAGTATGATTCAAGGTCCTTTTTCCTACTTTAGTTTGTGGTCTAATTGTATAATTCTCAACAACTTCCTCAGCGGATGCAATACCATCCAGTACCATGGAAGCCCCCTAATCCCTCTTGGTCTAGTACCCAATGCCATGGCCCAACTAGCCTTCTCTTCCAAGCCAATCTCTTCCATAACCTCAAGCATGGCGAGGATCCACTGTTAGTAATCAACCACTTGTTCCATTTCTAATGTAGTAACAACAACTATAACTTCACTCTAATGTACAAGTAAGTGGCCCACCTTTACTACCTCAATTGCCTCTACAATTTAAGCCTAACCTTAATAATAAGGAAGTGAAATATATTGAAACATCACTTATACCTACTTATTGTAGATCACCTCTAGAATGCAATTAATTATGATTAATATCAAGGAGAATAGTTAACTCAAGAGTTCCCTAAGTCATTATGGTAAATGAAGAAGATAATTCACCAAGGGGGAAACTCTGATTCAAGAGCCATTTGATAGACAAAAGGTTGAGTCAACAAGGGCTGACATCACTATGACAACTAGAACATATAAAATAATTATTGTCTATGTCCCTTTAATAGTTGCATCTTCTAAAATGATTGATATTGCTAATATTTTTTATAATATTGTAACAATTGAGCCTTCTAAGAAAATAGTTGATACTACTATTCGAGGGGCTACAACAGTTGAAATTGTTTCAACACTAAGACTATTGTACATCCACCATATCCTAAAATATTAACTATAGTAAAATTTACCCCTCAAGAAGAATCTAACTTCTTGAAAGAATTGAAAATTATATATATTTGTATCCCACTACTCCAACCCATCTGAGATGTTCTAATTTATGCAAAATTTGTGAGGGTGTTATGTGTAAAGAAACTTGGAAGAAGGCCTATAGATCCTCCTACTATGCACGTGGTAGGAAAATTGTCAATATGAATTTTAGGAGAAGTTCCAGCTTCCAAGTACGAGGAGATAGGAAACCCAATATTAATTGTTCACATTGGAGGAAAAACTATTGCAAATACCCTCATTGACTTAGGAGTTGTAATTAATATAACGACTAAGGATAATTTTAAACCATTTGGGTTCACCAATTTAAGGTCGACCCTGACTATATTAGAATTGGTTTATAGGTCTAAAATTCAGCTTGAAGGGATATTGGAAGACATTGTCATTTCGGTTGATTCTTGGGAGTACCTAGTATATTTTTTAGTATTACAGTCAAAAAATAGCTTAGGACGTCATTCTCTAATCTTAGGAAAACCCTGGTTAGCTACTTCAGACACTTTTATTAGTTGTAGATCTGGGTTTATGACCATATCTGATGGGAACACCACCAAGAATCTTGTTATTTATCCTCCAACTAAACCAAGTGTGTAATGTGAGAATCCCTTAGGGCCTGAATTCAAACCCGATGAAAATGATACAAGTCCAATTCTCACTATTGGGAAACCCCTATATCTTAAGAATGAGACTGACGATGATGTCATTAACAATTTTAGTAGCGACCCCTTTATTGTTACTCATCCAGTATCTCAATTGTCGAATTGTACAAACAGAAAAATTGATACAGTTATTGAGAAAATATAAAACTTCCTTTGTAATATGCAAGGGACTATAAGGACATGAAGGGTATCTAGCCAGGTCATTCAACTCATCAAATTTATTTGAAATAAGGATCCCAACTTGTCCAATAGACTCAACAAAGAATTAACCTTGCCTTGAGGGATGTTTTCAAGGAGGAGCTTCAAAAACCCTCAAATGAAAATTTTATATATCCTATTTTTGATAGTCAATGGGTATCTCCTCTTGTGATTATTCAAAAAAACAATGGTAAGTGGAGAATATGTTTTAAATATAGGGATATTAACAAGGCCACCTAAAAGGACCATTTCACATTACCCTTTATTGTCCAAGTCCTTGACATCCTATCTGGAATTTTTTTTTCATTTCTTAATAGTTTTAGTGGTAATAACCAAATTCAAATTGCTCCTAAAGTTTAGGAGAAGACTACCTTCACGTGCCCTTGGGGTACATTTGCTAATAGGGTCCTTCCTTATGGACTTTGTAATTCACTTGAAACCTTTCAAGATTTTGTGATAGGGATTTTTACTGATTTAGTTAATGATTGTTTGGAAATTTTATGGATGATTTTACACCTTATGGTGATGAGTTTGATGAAGCATTAAGCAGTATTAAAAAAGTAAGCCAGATATACCAAATTTATGACTTAGTAAGAGTGGAGACTAGACAAGGGTGGGGGAGCCTACTCCTTGAGACTTACAACAATGAACAAAATATACCCCCCAGTCGGATTTGAAATCGGTGGAGGGGATAACATCCCATTGTGCCAACTGCTCGGTCATCCCACAAGGAGACTATTATGTTTAGCTTGTTAGTAATACACAATAATTATGAATTGGGATCTAACCTCCTAGTTGGAGCCCTAGAAAACACGTGTTTCCCACCAAACCAAGTATTTTTTGTACAAAATAGTTAATAGAGATCAAAATGTAAGTGTGCATTAATATTCCTTTTTTGGTGCATGTCACTAGATGCCAATATTATATATTTTTTATTTTTTTATTTTCCTTTATTATTTATATATGAACCATCTCTAATAAATATGTAATAACTTTCATATTTTTTTAGGTATAATGATGGCAAAGTATCTCTTAAAAATAGGTTTAATGATTTTGTAGAGGAAAAAATTCAAGCATCTTAAATGAAGCTATACAATTCTTCATTACATTGACGCATGCCACCCATTATGTCCAACAAAGAAAATAAAAATCATTTTCTCAACCAAAATGACCCTCATTATGGTTACATGAAAAACTATTGTGCAAGCCAAGTTTTAATACTCGAAGGTTTTTTATGGAACCAAATAGAAGCTTATTCATGTTAATTTTCTCCAAAAAAAAAAAAAAAACAAATTAATATTGTCATCAGTAGCTATGAGAAACCCCTTTTATCAATTTTATTTTTCTAAAAGGAATTATAATAAGATGAATGGATAATTTGTATAAAATCAAGAGGCAATTTCATACAATTTGGTTTTGTAGTATCATCATAATTCACTAAAAAAACATCAAACATATCAACATTTAATAATTTGCAACTTGAGTAATGTGAAAGGTGGTATCTTAGGTCAACCAACCCATTTAAGTGGCATTTTAGGTCAACTAAGTTGTTATTTTTACTCAACCTAGTCCAAGCACTAATAGGAGGAAGGGGCACTCCTCAATCTATTTATCTTGAACTTCAAGAACCTTAAGATTCAACTCAATGCAACAATAGCTTAAAATTTAGATTGATTACTAAGTTCAGACATTTTCAATTTCATTTCAAGTGTTGTGTCATTTCCATGAAGTTGTTAAGTAATGTATCTTAAGAAACTTGATGTTGAATTTGAGAAGGTGGGTGTTGCTAGTACTAACGTTTGTTATTATGTTTGCTCCTAAAGAAAGCATGAAAATCATTTATTGAGGATGCACACCTATGGTTTTAGATAATTTTGTTATTGCATATATATCCACTCCCTACATGAGTTCCTTTGACATATGTTTTCATGAAAGTTACATTGATTCCAGCTGAACAAGGTGAAATTTTGAGGTCAGGATTTTGAATTGACTACCCTTTCGAGATACCGCACATTCAAAGTGCATTTTATAATCCCAATAGCATTTTTTATGGAAATTTGTTTAAATATGATTGTAGTGATTTTTTTCTAATAATAGAGAATGGGTATACTAGACATGGTTAAATGTCAATAATGAGAAAAATTAATAGAGAAGTTTCTCATAATCATTGTTGCATAACATAATTAGAAATTTAAAAGGTTTAGATGTGACCCTCATTTTCATGTATAGTTATATGTTGGGCTTTTGACGAAGGGGCATGTAAAAGTTATTTCAAATCGACCGAGAGGTTGATAAATTTTATGGAGGGGTTGGTTCCTCAGTCTTGGAAGCTTTTTAGGATTAGATATTAAATAAAATTTGTCATGTAATTGATTGATACACAAAATCTGTTGCGTAATTAATGTAATTAGGAATTTGTTGAAACCAATCCTAGTTTTCAGGATGGAACAATCTTAATGTAATCTTTTGTGATATGAAATAAATTTCCAAGTTGTGGAAGGAGGATCCATAGATTGCTATCTGTGTAAGTGCATTATCATTTTTCTTTTGGTTCCTTCTTCTATTCTCTGCAACCATAGTGAAACATTTTCGTGTAATTTGATGATATATGTGTATTTTGGAATCATTTTCAGTGTTTGTTGAATGATATTTGGTTATCATAGTCGTTCTAGTTATAGAGGAGAGAAATTTTGTAGAGGAAAAAATCAAATACAAGAGTGGGGAAGTCAAAAGTATGGTTGTGCATGGAATAATCTTGGATCGATAAATTGCCATCCTAATGCAAGGAGACTTGTAGAAGAGTGAAGGGATTTGTACATTAGGAAGAGTGCAACAAGGGGAACTTGTATAAATCATGGAGGAAGGGAGAAGTTGGAAAGCACATTCTTAAGGATTGATAATGCACATAAAGAGTAGAAGGATCTTGCTCAATTAAAGATGGGAGTCTGGGTGTACAAATAAAATAAGTGCATTTACAAAGGGGAATTTGCGCTTTATAGGAAAAAGAACACTTTGAAGGAGGATAATACACCCTATAATAGGTAATTTCCATAATTCAAAAGAATTTATGGAGATTTCAATCTCCTAAGGCTTCTTTGTGGTTGCCTCTGCATCAAGTGGTATTAGAGAAAAATTTTTAATTTCTCCAAAGGAAGATGGCTAATGTTGGCCATGGAAGAGCCTGAAGGCCTATCATAAATGCTGACTTGAGACAGGAAAATGCAGAAATGAGGAGGATTGTACAAAGGATGGAAGAAAATATGGAAACCATCGATGTTGGAGCAAGAAGAAACCTTGAAGTAGGAGATGTGATAGAAGAAGAAGAAGAAGAAGTAGCAAAAGAAGAAGGGGCATTGGCCCTAGTTGAACCACCAGAGGAAGGTAATTTAAAATTGATTCTAGGTGTGAGTATCAGGTTTTCACCTTTCCTAAAGTTCCAAAGGTTATATTTATCAGTTCATTATGGAAATTCATGGTTATGTAAAGGGCCTATAATTTATTTTTTTTGTGTAAATTTCTATATATGCATAGGAACATGTCTAATCAAGTTTTTTCATCTAATCCTAAGGTTATCCTAAGTTTTTCGTAGCACAATTATCCTATCCCAAGCCTACAGTTGGAGATATGAAATACTTTTGTAGTGCGTTACTACAAAATATTTTCGTAGCGTGACGCTACGAAATATTTTTGTAGCATGGTGCTACAAAATATTTTCATAGTGTGGCACTACAAAATATTTTCATAGCTCTTAACAAAAAATTTAAAAGTTAAGCTTTCGAGCTACCAACCCCATCATTTCAAGTGCGTAAATGTATTTTAACGAAGCCCTATCCCTTTTAATCCATGATTTGACAGCTATTTGCATTGTAAAGCCCAAGAAGGAAGTTTAAACTCAAACCATAATTTTCCCAATTTACCCTAAAACGATAATTTCCATCAAACCCATTATTTTTTTATAATGTGCAAGAAAGTTTTAGAATTGTTTGTAGCATCTAACCAGGAGAATTCAAGACTGTAGAAGGATTTGCAGCATTATAGTCTTTGAAAGATGGGTCGATGAGGCATTGTAAAGTAGTTTAAGCCCAATGGGATGTATTTTAAGGTGTATCTAGAGATGTTGGCTATGTTCAGAAATGCAGGATGGGAACCAGTGTTCTAGCACTTCAATGGATACAACCTAAGTTGGTGCCATGATTTCATCTATTCTTTTGATGGAAACACAACAAGAATTAGAACCCTACAGTTTCTATTCATCGAAGAATCCATTAGAGAGGCCACGAGTTTGACAAATGAGGGTGAGAGATGGTTTAGGAAACAAAGATTGAAATATGTGAACTTGACTGCCCTTTCAAGATACTACACATTCAAAGTGAATTTTATAATCCCAATAACATTTTTTTATGGAAATTTGTTTAAATATGATTGTAGTGATTTTTTTTCTAATCATAGAGAATGGGTCTAAAAGATATAGTTAAGTGTCAATAATGAGAAAAATTATTAGAGAAGATTCTCATAATCATGGTTGCATAACATGACTAAAAATTTAATAAGTTTAGATGTGACCCTCATTGTCGTGTATATTTATATGTTGGGATTTTGATGCAAGGGAATGTTAAACTTATTTCAAATTAACCGAGAGGTCAATAAAATTTATGGAGGGGTTGGTTCCTTAGCCTTAGAAGTTTTTTAGGATTAGATATTAAATAAAATTTGTCATGTAATTGTTTGATACACAAAAATCTGTTGCATAATTACTGTAATTAGAAATTTGTTGAAACCGATCCTAGTTTTCAGTATGGAACAATCTTAATGTAATCTTTTGTGATATGAAATCAATTTCCAAGTTGTGGAAGGAGGATCCACAGATTCCTATGTGTGTAAGTGCATTATCATTTTTCTTTTGGTTCCTTCTTCTATTCTCTACAACCATAGTGAAACAATTTCATGTAATTTGATGATCTTTATGTATTTTGGAATCATTTTCAGTGTTTTTTGAATGATATATGGTTATCATAGTTGTTCTCGTTACACAGGAGAGAAATTTCATAGAGGAAAAAATTAAAGACATGAGTGGGGAAGTCAAAAGTGTGGTTGCGCATGGAATAATCTTGGATCAATAATTGTCATCCCAATGCAAGGAGACTTGTAAAAGAGTGAAGGGATTTGTGCATTAGGAAGAGCACAACAAGGGGAATTTTTATAAATCACAGAGGAAGGGAGAAGATGGAAAGCAAATTCTTAAGGACTGATAATGCACATAAAAAGTAGAAGGATCTTACTCAATTTAAGACGAGATTCTGGGTGTACAAAGAAAATAAGTGCATTTACAGAGGGGAATCTACACTTTAAAGGAAAAAGCACACTTTGATGGAGGATAGTACACACTATAACAAGTAAGTTCCATAATTCAAAATAATTTATGTACATTTCAATCTCCTTAGGCTTCTCCAAGGTCTCCTCAGCATTAAGTGGTATTAGAGTAGACTTTTTAACTACTCCAAAGGAAGATGGCCCATGTTGGCCATGGAAGAGCCCAAAGGCCTATCACAAATGCTAACTTGAGACAGGAAAATTCATAAATGAGGAGGACTATACAAAGGATGGAAGAAAATATGGAAACCATTGATGTTGGAGCAAGAAGAGACCTTGAAGTAGGAGATGTGATAGAAGAAGAAGAAGAAGAAGGGGCATTGACATTAGTTGAAGCAGTGGAGGAAAGTAATTTAAAATTGATTCTAGGTGTTAGCATTAGGTTTGCACCTTTCCCTAAAGTTCCAAACGTTATATTTATTAGTTCATTATGTAAATTCATGGTTATGTAGAGGGCCAATAATTTTTTTTTGTGTAAATTTCTATATATTCCTAGGAACATGTCTATTCAATTTTTCTCATCTAATCGTAAGCTTATCCTAAGTTTTTCGTAGCACAATTATCCTATTGCAAGCCTACAGTTGGTGATATGAAATATTTTTATAGCGCGGTACTATGAAATATTTTCATAGCATGGCGCAATGAAATATTTTTGTAGCGTGGTGCTACGAAATATTTTCATAGTGCAATGCTACAAAATATTTTCATAGCACAACCCTATGGCAACGAAGGGACCAAGATGTGCCAAAGTTCACAAATACTTTCCATACCCTTCACACGAAGCTAGGTATCAAGGATACTAAGTGTAATTTGGTGCTCAAGTACCACGGTTTTCTACACAAGTACATTCGAGATGAGATGGAATTCTTGGACATTTCCTCGCTTGACACAGCATATCGGTACGTTGTCAAGATTGAGTAGAAGTTTAATCAGAAGAAGCAGGACTTTGGATCTATGAATCCAAAGTAAGGAAAAGGCACCCCCAAACCATAGAACAAAGGACCAAGCCAAGGTAGCGCTACCCAGGAAAACTCGTCGAAGCTGCAAGCAAGGAAAAACACCCCGAAGATGAAGAAGAACACGGGAAAATGGTGTGAGTTCCAAAAGAGCTCCACTCACAATACAGGTGATTATCGAGCCAAGCAGTCACTGGTGGTTGAGCTGAAGACTTTTGAATTAGATGCAGGTTCCAACTCTAAATTAGAACCCAATAAGGAAACTGACAAATGGAAGCAAATCAGTGATGCCTTGCCAGTGCCACCGTGGCCACCACCAAGATCTAGAAGATTGAGCCTGAAGATCTAAAGGAGTGGGAACGCGTCTTCCACTCACAGATGTGGGTGAAGGGTTCTTCGTTGTAGTTCATTATTGACAGTGGGAGCCAAAAGAACCTCATTTCAGCAGAGGTCTTCAAGTGGCTAGGCCTAAATACTATAGCACATTCACAGTCATACACCATCGGGTGGCCTCACCAAGGATGAGATCTTCATGTCATCCAACACTACCTCTTTCCCTATAGCATCAAGCCCTTCACAGATGAGATACTGTGTGACATTGCCCCTCTTGAAGTTTGTGATGTATTGTTAGGACAACCATGCTTGTGGAAGAGACATGTTGTATATGATGTTAGACCTCACTCTGTGATTATTACTTTGGCTAATAGGTTGTACAGGATACTGGAGATAGCCCCAACTACCACTATCTCTTTGATCACTACAAAGAAATGCAGTAAGATCATTTCCCAGACCATGAAATTTGTTTTCCTTATGATTCGCCCCCAGGGAAAGAAGAAGATTGTGGCCATGACTTCCAGGTAGGGCTCCTCTCCACAACAGTAGCAGATGGACAAGGTCATGGAGTAGTTAAGGGATATTTTTTCCTCACCCAGAGGGGTACCTCTGCACTGTCAGGTCAAGCACTCCATCAATGTGACCCCAGGCGCACTGCTACCCAATGGACTGATCTATTGACCCTCTATTCTGGAGAACGATAAGATCAAGAGGAAGATTCAGGAACTATTGCAAAAAGGGCACATCAGACCAAGCTCATAACCTTGTGGGATCCCAATTGTATTGGTACAGAAGAAGGATGGGACCTGGAGGCTTTGTATTGACTTTCGGTCACTGAACAAGATCACTATCCAAAATAGGCACCCAATCCCATGGATCGATGACCTTTTGGACCAACTCAAGGGGGCCAAATAGTTCACCAAGATTGACTTGAAGTTTGGTTATCGCCAAGTTCCTATCAAACCCTCCGATGTGTGGAAGACTACCTTCATATTCAAGGAGGGCCTTTTCGAATCGTTGGTCATGCCGTTCGGCTTGACAAACACCCCTGCAACCTTCATGAGATTGATGGACGACATCTTGTGACCCTTCACTAATGCATTCATAGTGGTGTATTTAGATGACATCTTGATCTTCAGCCAGAGTTGGGAAGAGAACCTCCACCATATTCAACAGATCCTGCACAGCCTATGCCATTGTCAAGCCAACAATCAAGAAGCAAGGCCTGTATACTCCTCTACCTACTCCTAACTGACCTTGGGAATCTATCTCCATGGATTACATGTCGGGCCTTACTTCTAATAAGCTCGACAATGATTTCATTGTCATTGTCGTCGACAGATTCTCTAATATGGCCATCATGGCAGCCTGCAAAAAGAGTATCACAACAAAGGCCACTACTAAGCTCTTCTTTGAGCGAGTATGGGTAGACTTTGGGATCCCACAGTCCATTGTCTCAGAATGGGATAGCATATTCTTGAGTGCATTTTGATCAAGTCTATGTCCAATGCTGGATACAAAACTTACTAAGTCCACAACTTTCCATCCCCAAACTGATGGCCAAATAGAGGTTGTCAACAGGATGACTATACACATTATGCACATGTACAACTCAAAGAATCCATGCACGTGGGATGAAAGTCTCCCCTATGTCCAACACAACTACACCAGATCTCTCCACAACTCAACAGGCCAAGGCCGCTTTGTAGGGTTGGGATTTCAGCCATTATGCCCCATTGATGTGGCCACACCATTTTCAGCCACTCTAGTAGATTTGGCTCACATTCAGTCAGAAGTTGAAAGGGCTAACAACTTCATTGAGCACATTCAACACATCCGCCAACAGGTCCATGATATATTAGATAGAGCCAATGCTAAGTACAAGCAGTGCCATGATCAACATCGAGTGTTGTACAAGTTCCTGGTGGGAAACAAAGTTTGTCTACATTTGCAGAAGGATCGCCTTGTTGGACCCCATCGCAAGCTTCGCTCGCTCCGATATTGGTCATACACCATCACTAAGGCCGCCAGTGACAATGCCTTCGAGCTCAGCATCCCACCGTTTCTTCTTTTGCACCCAGTGTTTAATGTAGATCGCCTTCAGCCATACTTTCCACCATTGTTGGAAACATCTGACATTGTAGAACAACTCACACCAATAGGGCTCGACTTGGACTACATGGAACAAGCCACAACTAATCAGATCATGGACACATATATCAATAACACTCACCAATAGAGGATACAACTATATCGAATTTTCAAAGTAGGCCAACTCCTTCACTAGGGCTAGTGGTTCACTAAGGACTAGGTTCAACAGAAATTTCCTCACCTCATGGAGGCTCTGCACACAATAGGGACCATTTCTTCCTAAGGGGGGGAGGAATGATCCAGGTGGATATTGGTGTCCACCCAACTATTCCACCTAGAACCCCTAGTTAATTTCATTTTTTTCCTTGTTCTTTTCAACATTTACTATTTTTAGTATTTTTTCAGGTCCTAAACTTCTGGGCAGTTTTGACCCCTTAAACGGTATTTTTTTGGGTCTATGGCAGGTCCATAGCCATAAGTAGGGGCATATAGTGAAACCTTTCCAACAAGGTATCTTACGCAGCAAACAGAGATAATATGACCAAGTTACGACCCCGAGAAGTTCGTTTCCCAACTAACTTGAATGGGGTCCACAAATTCTTGGTGTTACATCTTCTAGGGTTAGGGTTTGGTTGTTTAGGGTTTTCTCATGTTTTCCAATAATAAATAAGGCCTTTAGCCTCATTGTAGCATAGTTCAAAGGCATGTAGCCACCACATCTATTCTCAGAGATAAGTTACCATCACCCAAGCTATATTATTTCCATTCTATTTGTAGGCATAGTTTAGTATTTTTCTATTAATGAAATGAAGTGTTTTTTCTGTTGCAACTCTGTGTTTATTATTATATCTGTAATTTGTTGCATTCATGTTTAAGTTCGAATTCCAATTGAACTTTAGTTTAACATATCACCCATAGACAGATGGCCAAACTGAAGTGGCGAATAGAATTTTGGGCAATATCTTGTGTAGTTTAGTTGTTGATCATCCCAAGCAATGGGATCATATTTTATCGCAAGTCGAATTCGCATACAATGACACTCCAAAAAAAAAGCATAGGGCAAAGTCCTTTCCATATTTTGTATGGTATGCACCCAAGAGGAGTGTATGAGCTCATAACTTTGGATAGAACAAAGAAGTGAAGTGCAATAGGAGAGGATTTTGTTACAACCATACAAGAAATTCATGAGAGGGTAAAACAAAAGGTTTATGACAACAGTCTTAAATACAAGATCAAGACATATCTTTGGAGGAAAGAACAAAATTTTGAAGTGGGATAATTGGTTATAGTACATCTACATAAAGAGAGGTTTCCAAGAAGTGAATATAACAAGTTGAATTCAAAAAGATTGGACTTTTCAGAACTTTAAAGAAAATTTCAACAAATGCATATGAACTTGAACTGTCTGCTGGAATTGGAATTTGCTTGATATTTAATATATCAAGTTTGTACAAATATGAACCTAAAATAGAGTGACTAGAAGTCAATGATCAACAATCAATTTAGTGGGAAAAATAATTGCCAGCAAGTAAACCTTTGCAACCTGAAAGAATCCTAGATAAAAGACTTTTAAAAAGTACAAGAGAAAAATAATGCTTTGAATATTTGGTGAAATGGAAAGATCATCTAGTTGTAGATGCAACATGGATGACTGCCACACTTTTACAAAAAGGTGGCACAATTGTTGATGAACTCATGGCCAAGAGTTAGCAATGATGTATTTGCTTTGTGGTATCTTGATATAGGGGCATGTTAAAGTTATTAAAAATTGAAAAAGAGGTCAATAAATTTTATGGAGGGGTTGGTTCCTCAGTCTTAGAAGTTTGTTAGGATTAGATATTAAATAAAATTTGTCTTGTAATTGTTTTATATACAAGATTTTTTGTGTAATTAATGTAACTAGGAATTTGTTGAAACCAATCGTGGTTTTTATAATGGAACAATCTTAATGCAGTATTTTGTGATATGAAATAAATTTCCAAGCCATGGAAGGAGGATCCACAAATTATTGTGTCTATAAGTGCACTGTCATTTTGCTTTTGGTTCCTTCTTCTATTCTCTGCAACCATAGTGAAACAATTTGATGTAATTTGATGATCTTTATGTATTCTGGAATCATTTTCAGTGTTTGTTGAATGATATATGGTTATCATAGTCGTTTCAGCTACAAAGGAGATCAATTTCGCAAAGGAAGAAATCAAAGACAAGAGCGGGGAAGTCAAATGTCTAGTTGCATGTGTAATAAGCGTGTATCAATATATTGTCATCCCAATGCATGAAGACTTGTAGAAAAGCAAAGGGATTTTTGCAACAAGGGGAACTTGTATGAATATTGGAGGAAGGGAGAAGTTGGAAAGCACATTCCACATAGAGAGTAGAAGGATCCTACAAAATTAAAGACATGAGTCCAGGTGTATAAATAAAAGGAGCATATTTATAGATGGGAGTTTGCACTTTAAAGGAAAAAACACACTCTGAAGGAGGATAGTGCGCACTATAACAGGTAATTTCCATAATTCAAAATACTTTTTGAAAATTTCAATCTCCTTAGGCTTTTTCAAGGCTTGCTCTACATTATCTTTGATGAGAGCTAATCTTTTGAATAAATTGTTATTTTTCCTCATCATTCAACCTATCTATTAAAATGAAATGTTCAATTTTTATTATGTCTCTATTATTTAAGATGGAAGAGATAGTGTTAACTATTCATTGCAAGTCCCTCCTCTTCCTTTGGCTTTTCTAATACATTATAGTACTTGGTCTTTCACCTCAAACAAGACCCTAATTTTTCTTGGCCTTTGACCTTATAATATGTAATTTGGATGCGGCCTTCCATCATACCTATAATTATCTTGCCTATGTCTATACAGGTTTGAAGAGACACTAGCTTAAGAGTGTTACTTTGAGATACGTTAATTATCTTTACAATGCATTGTACAAGAATAAGAGCTTAGCTGTCAAAATATCCATCTATTAGTATGAACAATTCTATGCATCCATCATTCATAAGGTCATGTATGCATTTCTCATTATGCACAAATTGCAATCATACATTGAAATAATATATTGAAATGGATAACAAACACCTTGAAAAGACTAAACTTTAAACAAATTTGAAATGATGTAAGCCTTGTAATTCTTATGAGAATGAAAATTATCCAAGGAAAGAAACAAAACCTATTAAACCAATGTTAATATAAAAAAAAGAGTCATAAAAATTATACAAATCTCAAAAATTATACATAATCAAAATAAATCCTCAATAACAACAAAATTGGAAAATAAACATATTAAGATCTAATTATCACATGGTTTTAGTAAATATATTAATATGATTATAAATGATATGAAAAAACAAGATTGAAATATAAACATACTAAGATCTCACCGTCGCATGGTTTTAATGAATATATTAATGTGGTTTTAAATGATATGAAAATGTACAAAGGAGTGCCTACCACTACCACGGCTTTAAGTAACTACTATTACCACTACTGTGATTGAACAAATATATCAATTTAATTACAAGATTATTAATGTAATTTTCAGTAATTATCAATAATATATTAAACTTTACGAAAAATAATATAAGTAAAATAATATATCTGTTTTATACTTAAGTGAATTAATACTACCACTTTAGGTATTCATGGCAAAAATTAAAATATATTTTGAATGGATTTTAAAGGGGAAAATGTGTTAAATGAAAAAACATAGAATTTGGTATACATTGCAAAAATTAAAATATATTTTGAATTGATTTTTAAGGAAAAAAAATGTATTAAATGAAAAAACATAGAATTAATATTAATAGGAAAAAAGAAATTATAAATTTATGTTTATTGAATAAATTTTAAAATGGCAAGTTATTGAGTTAAGAGGCTTATTTTATATCTCAGTGTGAGGGAATGTGTAAGTTTGTCCATCTATTTGTTTGGGGAGTTGACATGTGGCCCTTTAAAATAAAAATAAAAATAAATTAATATAAATTTTAAAAAAAATACACTCTTAAGTAATTAAATAAAAAAAATATGTGTAAGAACAGTTTGAACTTTATATTTTTTAAAAATCTTTCAACAAAATATTAAATAACTATTTGGGAACTATATTATAGTTAGTGGATATCAACTTCAATATACTCTATGTTCGAATTTTTTTGTTGAATATAAAATTTATATTTTATTTGACATATACAAAATATATAAAACTAAAAAAATATTTTAATTTGGCTTGATAAAGTTTGATATAGATGTTATGTAAATATTTTATGTCAAAAGTATATATTTAATATCAATTATGTTATACCATGAAAAAATAAATTTTATGGTTAAAATATTTTTGTCTATATAGCTTTTACAATAAAATTTAAACAATAAAAACACATTTATTTTGCACTCTAAAAAAATGGTAGATAAAGAATTTCATCCTCCTACTTTATTAATTCTTATTTCTAAAATATACATACTCCTTAATAAATATATATATTTATAATTTATTTAATTAATTATTAAAATTAGTAATATATATTTTAATAAAATTGTTGATTTTTTTATTTTAAAATTATTTTATATTTTTAAGCTCAAATGATTCCGTGAACAATTAGTTTTCCAACTGCAGAATTTCAAGCCTCCAAAAACATTTCTCCCCGACACGTTCGTGACATTTATGAATACTTAAATAAAATAATTTCGAATATACCAAGGAAAACTAGGTGAGAAGTGACCAATGAATGAAACATTTTGATAAACTCACACCATGTGGACGGTTTCAGCTTTAATTTTCCGAGTGAATGAGATCTTGCGCAAACGCCCAAATTTTCAAAACCTAGAGGATATATACAGTACTCTTTTTTTTTTTTGCGGTGGAAAAATTTATCGAATTTAGTTAATTAAATTAATTATGAGAATAGCTAGTTCTGGTTGTTATTAGTGATTGTTGGCTGACTCATTACTATTATCAAGGAAAACCACGGTATTTTTTTAATAACCCCTCAAATGGTCCCACAAAAACAAACTCTCACTCCTGCTAAATACCTTTAGGTCTTTCTATCTATTTCCATTAACTAAACACTTAATTCATCCAAAACAACTATAAAATATAAAAGCAAACTCTTGTAACCAAAGGAATCCAGTGGATCCCTTCATTTGATTTGCTTTATCGTTGGATAACCTCCAGGTCCCAATCACATGACCACCGACTTAAGAGAGTCCATGTGGTTTGTCATCCCAACACGATATCGACTTTCAAGGAGGCGAAGTGGAACGGCATTGTAGTCAAGGCTCAAAGAAATTTAAATCCATTCAATCAAATATGGTCTAAACTGTAAGTAGTAGGCTAACCATATTGTTTCTTTCTGGAAAATTATGGAAATTTTTAGTAATATTTTGATAAAATTTAGCAGAGTTTTTTGTAAATATAGATTATAGCTGTTAAATTTTTAGTGTCTCGAATAGCGCTGAATTTATTTCCACCATCAAAAATATAATTCAAACACTACTACTACATAATTTATTATTTTTTTAATCTCAAATTCAAACTATTTTTGACGGTCCCCATAATTCCTCCACTTAAATTACCCGGAATTATATAATGTGAATTAAAATTCGTGTATTGATTCGTTAAAATGGTTAATTTGTTGTCACCGAATTCTTAAAAAATTATAACACTTGATTTTGCCGCCGCGTTAATTTAATCCTTTTGGACTCCCCTTTTCAACGCAGCTCTACATTGACGTGCGTCGAAGGTTCGTCCCACCTTCACTCCCGTCTCCGCATCAACCAAATTAATTGACTTTCGCCACCGTCCATAACTGTTACCTAACGGTTGCTGTGGCCCCATTTTAATACTCCTGCTCTCACTAAATTTAGTACTTCATATTCGCAAAAGTCTCTCTCTTCGCCACTTATGCTCAGCCTTTGTCCCCTGCCACCGCAAGTTATGGATGTTTATCCACAAACTGTAGAAGCTACTGGCGAGATGGAAGGTATCTCACTTGAATATTCCTTCAAATCTTCCTGTAAATTCTCCCATGCTGTTGGTCGTTCTCATCATTGTTGACAATGGGGAGCAATTGTCTTCAAATTGGTTCTCTGTAATTCAAGTTCCTGATTTCTTTTTGTTACTTTGATTCTTGATTTGTTTCTATCTCTGCTACTGGCTGAATCCTAATTTATCTCTGCCACTGGTTGTACAGAGAGACAAGAATCACTCCTGAAAAATTGGTTGTACAGACTCTTGTGATTGTATAAGTTTCCTTATTCTAGGCCTAAACTATAGGATCTGAAGTGTATACAGCAGCTATTTATGCCGAACAAGTATGAGTAAAAATAATGAATTGAAGCCTTTCATAAAACTTCCTTGTTTTTGACTTGGTATCAGAGCCAAAGTTCTTCACCTCTGTGCCTAAATTCTCATATACCCCTCGCATCGTGACTAAGAATCAACCTGAATCATCTTTTGTACCAGTCATTCATGTTCAATCAGAAAAACCCAGTTTCACCACCACTATCATCCTTACCGAAGTTAATTATGATGTCTGGTCCCAAATCATGGAAATGCAGATCGCAGGGCATGAGAAGCTTGAATACCTCACAAGTAAAACACCTATTCCGCAGGGTACTGATGCTACCTATGCAAAATGGTATGCTGAAAATCAAAAGGTCAAAGGATGGTTGCTGACTTCTATGTCACCGGAGATTATGAAGCGCTATCTTAGACTGTCTACTGCACGTGAAATCTAGACTGCGCTTGCTAAATCTTTCTATGATGGATCAGAGGAATCGCAACTCTTTGCACTGAATCAACGGGCATTCTCCACCAAACAGGTTGGTCGTTCTCTTTCCACCTACTATGATGATCTAGTAGAAATCTTCCAAGAACTAGATCATCGTGATAGGATTGTCATGAAGGATCCCGAAGATGTTGTCGCCTATAAAAGATCAATTGAGAGACTGCAGGTGCATATCTTCTTGAATAGACTAGATGCAGACTTTGAACAAATTTGAGGTGAGATTCTCAGGAAAGACCCTGCACTCGATCTTGAAGCAACTTATGCATATGTTCGTCGTGATGCCGTTCGCCGAGCTGCACTTCAAGGTGATCCTGAACACTCTCAATCTGCTGCTATGGTGGCTCGTCAGGGCAAGCCTTACCAATCGCAAAAAAACTAATCGCACTTCTAGTCTGCCGAATCACACAACTGACCAAAATCGGTCATCTGGATCACAAAATCATAGCTATGAAATAAGAGTTGCAAAATCAAAACGTGTATGTACTCACTGTGGAGAAACTGGGCATACAAAGTCATGTTGCTATGAAATAATTGGATATCCAGAATGGTGGGATCCTGCAAAGGCACCTTGCAAGCAAAATTCAAAGTCAAATCATCATGCTTCTGTTGCTGTGGTTGAGCCCTCCACCAACACCAGTACCACTGAGGAAGCCTCTTCTTTCATTGCTACTGCTCGGAATGTTGGTAAGTCTCTTCATACCTCTGTCCCTGTTAGTCATAGTGAATGGATAATTGATTCAGGTGCCACAGATCACATGACCTTTGACGGTAAACATATTCAGTCCATGAAATCCTCAAATCATCATATAGTGTCCACAGCCAATGGTACTCCCTCTCCCATGGTTGGAGAAGTTTCAGTTCCTCGCACCCAAAATTTGAATTTGGAGTCTGTTCTAGTTGTTCCTTCTCTTAATCATAACTTGTTGTGTGTTGCTCAAATAACCCTCACTTTGAACTGTATTGTGATATTTTTTCCTAACCTTTGTGTTTTTAAGGACATTCGGACTTGAAAGACAATTGGTTATGGTACTAGGAGAGGAAAGCTCTACTATCTTGATCTACTGCCAGCAAGCTCCAATTAGTTGGCTAAAGTTTTCTCAGCTAATAAGTCTGACACACATCAGCATTCAGAAGTCTGTTTATGGCACAGGCGTTTTGGCCATGTATCTTTCGGATATTTACAGAAGCTGTTCCCAAAGCTCTTTTCTCAATTGAATGTTTCGGATTTTATGTGTGACATTTGTGAACTGGCTAAAAGTCACCGTGTACCATTTCCCATTAGTATGCATAAAAGTCCTGCACCTTTTATGGTTATTCACTCTGATGTTTGGGGACCCGCAAACACTTCTTCTTTGAGTGGAGCACGTTGGTTTGTTTCTTTTATTGATGATCATACTCGCTTGACTTGGGTTTGTTTAATGAAATCAAAGAATGACGTTAGTTCCCTGTTTCAACAATTTCACAAAATAATAGCCACCCAATATAAATTAAATATTCAGGTTCTTCATACTGATAATGGTGGAGAGTTTGTTAATCAAGACTTGAAACAATACCTGAATTTACATGGCATTGTTCATCAAACGACTTGCCCTTACTCCCCTAAACAAAATGGGATAGCAGAACGGAAAAATCGTCACCTTCTTGAAGTTGTTCGTGCTTCCTTATTTGGGGATCATATGCATGTTAGTTATTGGGGAGAAGCCATTGCGGCCATAGCTTATCTCATTAACCGTGTACCCTCTAGTTCACTACAATTTCAGACCCCCTTTGATGTTCTCCATAATATTGTGAGTGCCCCTACCATACAGAATCTGTCCCCTAAAGTTTTTGAGGGTGTAGCCTTTGTGCACCTTCACAAACCCTTGAGAAATAAGCTGGAACCCCGTGCCCTTCGCTGCGTCTTTGTTGGCTATGCCTTGCATCAAAAAGGGTATCGGTGTTATCACCCCCCTTCTCATAAAATTCATGTTACTCGTGATGTGGTCTTTCATGAAGATGATATGTATTATTCTACCTCTGTGTCTCCACTTCAGGGGGAGAACAGAGATGAAATGGAGACTTTGCATCGCTCTTTGGACCTTGATCTTATAAGTGGAGATAATTTGGACACTAGGGGTGAATGTGACCATTTGGAAACAAGTAATGGTGATGTTGTAACTCACAGAGGTGATTGTCCATATGGGCAGCAAGTTATGGAGAATGAGGTTACAGATCAAATGGAAGTGGAAGTGTCGTTTGTGTCTTCCTCCTCTCACAATGTACCACCAAACCAATTGTCTTCTCCAGCGGATTCCATGCCCGAGTCTCACAGAAACTCTAAATCTGAACCTCAATTAAAAAACTTACTAGATTGAGTCACAAGAGGGAAACCCAAAGTTAACTATGAACCTGTTCTCAACTCCAAATTTAAGTATCCCATAAGCAATTATGTATCATACCATAGACTGTCAAATGAGAGTAAGGCATTTGTGAATCAATTATCTGTTGTAGCTATTCCTAGCAGCGTGCAAGAAGCTTTGAAAGATCCTAGATGGAGGGAGGCGATGAATGAAGAAATGAAGTCTCTTCAAAAGAATTCAACGTGGGAAGTTGTTGACTTGCCTGAAGGGAAGATACCTGTTGGATGTAGGTGGGTATTCTCCATTAAATACAAAGCTGATGGAACCATATAACGGTTCAAGGCAAGACTTGTTGCCAAGGGATATACTCAAACATATGGAATTGATTATATGGAGACATTCGCACTAGTGGCCAAAATTAATACAGTCCATATTTTACTATCTCTTGTAGTGAATTTTGACTGGCCTTTACATCAATTCGATGTAAAGAATGCATTTCTGCATGGAGATCTCCAAGAAGAAGTATATATGGAATTTCTCCCTCGCTGTAACCTGCAGACTAAAGGCAATAAACAAGTTTGTAGATTGAAAAAATCTTTATATGGCTTGAAGCAGTCTCCTAGAGCGTGGTTTGGAAGGTTCACTAGCTTTATGAGGTCTATTGGTTACAAGCAAAGTAACTCAGATCACACTCTCTTCTTGAAACATAATGGAGAACGAATCACAGCCCTCATTGTGTACGTTGATGATATGATAGTAACTGGAGATGATCCCGAAGAAAGGAAAGCACTGCAAGAGCAGCTTTCCTATGAGTTTGAAATGAAGGATCTTGGGAAATTGAAGTGTCAACATCAAAGAAAGGTATTTTTCTATCACATCGGAAATATGTCTTAGACTTATTGAAGGAAACTGGCATGATAGGATGTAGTCCAGCTAGTACCCCTATGGAAGAAAATCTGAAGCTAGGTGTGCACCCAAACCAAGTTCCTGCTAACAAGGAGAGTTATCAGAGATTGGTTGGAAGATTAATGTATCTTGCAAATACTCGGCCGCATTTAGCCTATGCACTAAGTGTTCTCAGTCAATTCATGCACTCCCCAAGTGAAGAACATATGAATGCTATCATCTGGATCTTACGCTATTTGAAGTCATCTCCAGGAAAGGGAATTTTATTCACAAAAGGTGATAGCTTGGATGTTAAAGGTTATACAGATGCTGATTGGGCTGGGTCAACTGAGGATAGACGTTCTACATCAGGTTACTTTACTTTTGTAGGAGGAAATCTGGTTACTTGGCGAAGTAAAAAACAAAAGGTAGTTGCTAGATCCAGTGCTGAGGCCGAATATAAAGGAATGGCTAAGGCAATATGTGAATTGTTGTGGATTAGAAATCTGTTGTAGGATTTACATATGAAGCAAGTCAGTCCTATGAAGTTATATTGTGATAACAAGGGAGCATGTGATATTGCTCATAATCCAGTTCAACATGATCGAACTAAGCATGTTGAGGTTGACAAGCATTTTATCAAGGAGAAACTAGAAGCAAAGTTGATTGAAGTTCCTCATGTTCGATCTCATGACCAGCTTGCTGATATGCTGACCAAAGCAATGTCAAACCAAGCATTTAATCGTTGTCTCAACAAACTTGGCATGAGTGACATCTACTTACCAACTTGAGGGGGAGTGTTGACAATTGGGAGAAATTGTCTCCAAGTTGGTTCTCCGTAATTCAAGTTCCTGATTTATCTCTGTTACTCTGATTCCTGATTTGTGCCACTGGTTGATCCCTAATTTGTCTCTGCCACTGGTTGTACAGATAGACGAGAATCGCTCCTGAAAAATTGGTTGTACGGACTCCTTTCATTGTATCAATTTCCTTATTCTAGGCCTAGACTATAGGATCTGAAGTGTATACAACAGCTATTTATGCCGAACAAGTATGAGTAAAAATAATGAATTGAAGCCTTTCATAAAACTTTGTTGTTTTTTATTATCATAAACATCAAACTGAAAGAGTTGTTACACGAGATTCATAGACGGATTTCGATCGACACACTCAAATCCCTATCATTTTTGTTTTCGTTTCTAGAGACTCGTGGAAAAATGGGTGCGTTTTCTCTTCTATCAAGCTGGATTGATGCTGCCACTACTCCCAAGCCCAAGAAGAAGTTCAAACAATTCCAGGTACTTCATGTTTATGCAACTCAGGTACATTTATTTTTCTGACTCAATATGGCACACAGAGGCTTGTGACTGTTAGCACTGATTCCTGTAACTAATTATGTATAGACCATGGAGTTGAGAGTTATAATGGACTACGAAGGTTGTGAGAGAAAAGTGAAGAACACACTAACTTCCATGAAAGGTGAGAATCATTTTTCGCATTGTATCTAGAGCTTATACTCCATGTAACATATGTGAGATTTTTGACAAGTAGGGTATTGGTTTACTTAATGAATGTGCAGGAGTTAGTACGGTAGAAGTGGAGAGAAAGCATAATAAGGTAATGATTTATGGGTACGTGGATCCGAAGAAGGTGTTGAAAAGAGCAAGGGGAACAGGGAAGACGGCAGAAGTGTGGCCTTACAAACCTTGTCATCTAGTTTACTATCCGTACTCCGTTCAAGTGTATGACAAGAAGGCTCCTTCTGGCTATGTGCGGAGCGTGGATCCTGCTTTATCCTATTACCCCGATGATAGTAACAACGCCTATGAAACATACACTTCCCTCTTCAGTGAGGACAATCCAAATGCTTGCACTATTATGTAGCTCTAGCCTTTGCTTAACCTATATAAACTGCTCCGTATATTTGTATTTTGTGTGGCCGTGACAAAATCAAACTGATTTTCACCATTTCAACCATTAAATTTTAGTACGTAGCACTGTTAGTTGCGTAATGTATAGCAGAAAAGCGTTGCTACCAATTTTATTTTATCGTTGCAGTGAGACGATGTTGTCCATGAAGAGGAGGATTGTATGAGTTGTTCATGTAAATATAAAAATCAATATGATAGGTTAGACGAGAAAGATGGGTTGGAAAACATAAATGAATTCTCCGTCCTCAAGCAATCTTAAACTAGCATTTGCACTAGATGTTGCAAAGAAAACGCCGTAAAGCATAAAGTGCGGAAATCCATTCTGTATAGTCTCTAGAGAAATCACAACGTTTCCATGAAGAGTTTCAATGATTGGAAGAACAAATAAACATCAAACCATACAAAAAGAGTCATAGTCCAGGAACGATGTGGATACACTATTTCAGAATTTATGTGTTAGATGTGACACTAAAAGAGAGTCATAGGCGAGGAAAGATGCAGATATATTCCCAATAAACATTATTTCAGAATGATATACTCCCAATAAACACTATTTCATAATTTCTTGCGTTTGATTCGACAGTACATTCGATTTCTTTGAAGGTTTTCTATGTTATGTGACCTACTGAACATAACAATTGAAAGGAATGGTCAGTAGGAGCTTTCTTTCCACCCTCCGACCTCCTCCGTTGTTGCTTCCTCACAACAATCTTCTTCTTCCTGCAATTTCTAATCACCATAATATGAAAAAACATATTTAAGTTCATAGGATTGAAGTAATTTGATGGGAATTTATATGAAAAAACACAATTACATGTTAGGGTTATGGAATCGAAATTAATTTGATAATAAATTCTGTGAATATTTTAGAATTTGAGAATATGATAGAATGTACCTGGTCAATTTGTTTGACCTATTTCACCTTAATCTTATTTGTAATCTCTCTAAGATTCTCATATTCTACAATATTCATGGATCTTGAATATACTCAAAACCTACCATATTCAGGATCCATGAAATTCTAGAAAAAGTATTTAAGCTTTTAAAGTTTAAACTTTGTATTGCTTCCCTAAAATTTTTCAAAATTCTATTATTCATATACTGAATATTCTCAAAATCTACAATAACAACCTTTATAATCCATAGATCCTTATACCTTAAATCCAATTATAAATTCTAAAAAAGATATGTTAAACTTTAAAAG